>JASPKZ010006831.1:0-210000 GCA_030220185.1 Diploptera punctata | reverse complement strand
CGGAAGAAATATCTATATAATTTTAAGTCTGTAATCAGTTATTATGTTTATGAAAGTTTATAAAGACTCTTTATTATCTGGAGAAGTATCTGTGTAGCTGAAAGACTATTACCGTACATGTAATTATCAATAAATATTTCAATTCGTTGTTATGAAATAATGGATTACAAATATACAAATTCCAAGCCAGAACCTGTGCAATGTTGTCGTTTTCACTTTTAAGGTTTAACTTCTTAATTACTCACGTAAGCCTGTGGTAGTCACGTGGCTTTAAAAATTAGAATTTATCTTCCCATTTTAGTGGGTCACGATCAAAAACACCATTTTTATATTTATACACAAACATAAATTAAAACATTCTTTAATTCCTAGTAATAAACGTTTGGAAGCTTGTACTCACCTGATTTTAAGATTGCTCCATCACAGACTTGAAGGAAAAAAGAGAAAATGTGAGGTTATGATGGAACACCAGACCTGATTACTCGATGATATTTAAGATGGATGAACAATTATTGCAGAAATCTGAATGTCTCTCACTTTCACTTGTTTTTGTAATTGTTATTTTGATCTGTTATTGTTTTAAAATGTCACAATATATTCCACACAATATCAAATTATTCTGAAATCACTCTAAAACTCCGAATTCGTCAGATTTCTTAACCGCACACGACCTTACACTATCACAATATTAATTGAACCTTTTATATGTTTCGTTTACTTTTTTTCAAAACATTTAAGTTTTCTTCACAGAATTCCTTAAAATAACAAATTTTTATTTTCTATACTACTGTTACTATCACAACAGAGAATGTTTTTTTATATGCATACATATATTTATAATTCTGTTTTATGTCAAATTTAGAGACAAAATAAAAGTTTCAATACTAGTGAAGAATTATTTAAAATAAATTAATAATTTAAAGTTTTTGAGATTGTAAATAATATAATTTTAGTAGAATTAGGTATGACTAGATAAAAATCACACAATTTTTGTCCGAGTTAACAGATTCTTGAGTCGTTAGCACATACCAGAGAAAAGAAGATGTCCTTTAGAACTGGTATTCCAATTATAATTCGGTTGATGTAGTCCCGTTTGTAACGTCAGTTGCTTGAAGGCAGTCGTCGTAGAAAGATGTAGTCTTCTTTAAGGTCAACGTTATTCCATGATTTGTAACGTGTTCAGATGCTGAAGTTGGTGTTTTTATAAACGATTATTATTAAACTGAAGATGTTGAAGGAACTTTTTTATCCATTGTAGAATTTGGAAGCTGTATAACGTTAAGAGAAGTAGCGATACTGGTACAAATGTTGAAAGTTTCAATAATCCGAGAGGTAAATGTGATGGGGGTTTCAAACCCGAGTCCCCCACTCTGTTCTCGAGACCAGAAAGAGAGAGTGACTTTATTATTCGTTGCGAAAACGTCGTGTTCTTTTTCCTTTCGCCTCTCTAATTCGCACACAGAAAGCAAACTCGTTCACTTGTATTGATTGAAAGAAAAAGTGACGATCATCAGTGTTTTCAGTATATAGGCCTAGTAACTTTCTTTTTTATGCTTTAGGCTTAATTTTTCATATTGAATTATTTTATTTTTATTAAAAGAATATTATATCACATACAGAGTAAAACTTTCGGCACAAAATGTATGCATATATAAAGATCTATGTATTTAAAAGTAATGTAATGCCATTACAGGCCTAAAGAAACAATTTGGGAGCAAGGAACGATAATTATAAACAGGAATTAGATGCAATTTTGTTACATTTTTTTACTAGGACTCGTTTCATGGTTTCATTAAAATAACATCGTTTGGAGGAAGGAGGATAAAAGGACTACCAAGAGGATGATTAAAGGACCTACTCAGGGGTCCTCATCTAGGGGATATGTGGATGGCGACCACAAGATGCCCAAGCTGAGCAAAACATTTCTTCCACTTACTTGTTTTTTGCACTCTTTTAACTTTACTCTCTAACCTCTCTTGGTTAACTCTTGTTTTTTTCGACCCCGACGCTATTAGGGCATCCGAGGGCTAGGGAGTCTTTCCTTTCTTCCATTTCTTCTTTCCTTTATTTTCTTTTCTTCTCCAGAAATGCCTGACCAGAGGCTATAAGATGGCAGCCCCATCACTGGTCTTGCCTTCCTTTGGCCAGCAACCAATTGAAGTGACTATTATTATGCTTTCAAGTCTTATACGAGAATTTCCCGGAAGGATCAAACTAATGACGACCAAAGCATGAAAAAGGACAACTCTTGGAAGAAAAAAAAAATTGCTTTTTAGTACATGGAATGTACAAGGGATTAACTATAAAGATGATCAATTAGATGATATATTGTGCAAAAATGGGATTTCTTTAGCTGTAATATCAGAAACAAAAAAGAAATTACAAGGCACCAAAGAAACTCAAAATTACATTCAGTTTTATAGTGGTGTAAAAAAACATATCCATGCACAAGCAGGAGTAGCCGTTATGATTCATAAACGATTTAGAAATTTAATACATAGCTATACCTTTTGGAATGAAAGAATAATTGAAATCCGAATAAAATTATCTCTAGGATACTTAACAGTGATATGTATATATGCACCTGTAGAAGGAGATGAAGAAGAAAGTGAAAAATTTTATCATGACTTCCAGAAAGTTATCTGCACAATTAATAATAATGATATGATTATAATTTTGGGTGATTTAAATGCCAGAATTGGTAATACTAAATTTGATACATATATAGGACCATATGGAGAGCAAACCTGTAATAGAAATGGCTTACGGTTAATTGATTTTGTCATGTTTAATCAATTTACAATAATGAACTCAGTATTTAACCACAAGGATAGTCACAAATATACATGGGAAGCCAGGAGTCTTAAATCAATAATTGACTATGCTATATGTAATACAAATTAGCATCTAAAGTTCTTGATACAAGAGTTTACAGTGGACCTGAAATCGAATCAGACCATTACTTACTTGTTTGTCCAATTCGTATGCCACCGAGATGGAAAAATAAAAATAAAATTAATAATGTAAAATTTGAAAAAGTGGACTATACTTATAAAGTAAGTCTTTTCCTAGATCCCCACTATTACCTGGCTATACAAATGCAGATTAGATCGTCTAGTTCAAGAAACACCGGTTGGCGAAAATATTGAAGAAGAATGGCTTGCTCTACAAAGTATTTTGACACAAGCAGCAAATGAAAGCCTGGGTATCAAAACTAAATGGAATCGGAAAAAAGGACTACGGATATGGGATGAAAACATCAAAAAAGTAATTGATGATAAACGTGAAGCATACAAAAAATTTCTGTCTACAAAAAAAGATGAAGATAAAGTAGAGAATCATAGGAAGAGAGCCATAGCTAAAATTGAAGTTCGCAAAAAACATAGACAAAGCTGGGAACAATTTGTCTCATTTTTGGAAAATGATATCACTAGGCCTCAACCAAAAATATATAAAGTTTTAAAAAATTTAAATATTGATTCAAGAGAAAATGCACATTTAAATTGTATATCTAAAGAATCTTGGCTTAACTACTTTCATCATTTATGGACACAAAAGGATGATTTATTACAAATACCAATCTCTAATAACACTGCTTTGTAACAAATTTCTATAGATGAATTAACTGATGTTGTTAAATCATTAAAAAGTAACAAAGCTCCCGGAGAAGACCACATTAATCAAGAATTATTTAAATTTTCAACTAAATTTTTTTTAGACAGATTTCTTATTCTCCTTAATATGATATGGGAAGGACAAGAACCACCACAAAGCTGGAACAAATCCATTGTAATACCAATCTTCAAAAAAGGAAGTCGCCAATTCAAAGATAACTATCGTGGAATTAGCTTGTTGAACTCTGGATATAAAATTTATACTAATATAGTTAAGAATAAATTGAGGAAAATTTATGAAAATGTAATTGGAGAAGAGCAGAATGGATTCAGAAAGGGTAGATCTTGTACAGATGGATTCTTTACTCTAAAACTACTATTAGAAAATCACAAGGAATTCAATATAGAAACTCATATCGCCTTCGTTGACTTCATAAAGGCTTTTGACAAAGTAGACAGAAATATATTACTACAAATTTTAGCTAATGATAACGTTCCACAACAATATATTACTAATATCTTCAACATCTATAAAGATAATGAAATCTCTGTTAAACAAGATGGCAAATTATCTTCTTGGGAAAAGATCAACACTGGAGTAAGACAGGGATGTGGACTTTCACCGGTGCTTTTCATTATATACATGAATAAATTAATAAATGAATGGAGGAAAACACAACGAGGATATATACCCATCAATAGGAACCTCAAACTCGATGCTATTCTTTTTGCAGACGATTTAGCTCTTCTGGCACTTTCCGAAAATGATTTGCAACGATCAATTTATAATTTACAAAAAATAGGTCCCAAATTTAATATGGAAATATCAATTAACAAAAATAAAATTATGGCATTTCATGGGAAGGACCCCATACAAAGTAAAATCTGTCTCCAGAATAAAATTTTAGAGAGATCTAATCAATTTAAATATCTTGGATATTATCTCTCTATCTGGGATGAAAAGGATATCCCTGAAAAAGTTACTAGTTATAATAAAAGTTTAGGAATTATTAATCAAGTTATGAAACCATCCCTTGTACAAAAAAAACACCAGATTACGTTTATATAGCACTTTGGCTAGACCAGTGTTGACCTATGGTAGTGAAGCATGGACACTAAGAAAACAACATGAAAGCAGAATAACGGCTTGTGAAATGAGATTCATGCGCAGAACAGCGGGTTACACCAGATGGGATCGGAAAAGGAACACCGATATCTTAAAAGAATTGAAGACTACGCCAATTTTGGAATATATTAAACAGTACCAACTAAATTGGAAACACCATCTTGAAAGAATGAGTTCAAATCGGATCCCCAAAGCTGTTTATAATTATATACCAAGAGGACGAAGATCACTGGGCCGTCCTATGAAACGCTGGAGGGAAAATTTTCTATAGGATCGTAACAGGCCTTGGCCTAATACTTGGAAGGAAGAAGAAGAATAAACGTTAAACTGTAAATATATAAAACTGTTACTCTTCTATTTGCATTGTATGGATGCGAAACATGGACTCTTACTTTAAGAAAGGATAAATATTACGAGTATTTTAGAATAAAGTTCTTCAATTTTTTAGTAAAGAGTGATGAACAGACAGGCGAATGGATAAGACTGCTTAACAGTTAAGTACTTGATCTTTGTGAGAAACCAGTTGTAATAAGAACAGTTAAGTCTCGTAGACTGCGATGGGCAGGACATGTGACAGGATTGGGAAATTAAAGGGGGGCATGGGAACTCCTTGTAGGAAAACGGGAGGGAAATCGCTAAGTAGCTACGCCAAATATGTGGGAGAATAATACAACCATGATTTGAGGGAAGTGAATGGATACCGGGGATGAATAGATAGGATAGGGATTTATGGAGAGCTTATGTCCGCGGTGCCATCAACCTACAGTTAGATAGATCAGTGTTTTCAGGATATAGTAACTTCATTATTTATTATTTAGGCTTCAATTGTTCATGTCGATTTTTTAATTTTTATTTTAAAAGAATATCTCTCATAACCAACTTACTAGCACTATCGAACCCGTAGGTTCTTGACAGCACTGACATAAACTCTCCATAAATCCCCATCCTGATTTAATGCTTTCCAATCATCTCCCATAAAATATGCTTCCCTCAAATAATCGTTGATGTTATTCTCCCACCTCATTATTGGCCTACCTACTGGACGATTTCCATCTGATGTATTCACGTAGGCTTTCACGGCCGGAGTTGCTATGATGATCTTGATGAAGATTTTCGGGCTGTAGGCCGTGGTCGTGAGGCTTTTAGTTCCCGACGTTTCGCCAGAGACTGCGTCTGGCATCCTCAAGACAACCCTTGAGGATGCCCGACGCAGTCTCTGGCGAAACGTCGGGGAACTACAAGCCTCACGACCATGGCATACAGCCCGAAAATGTTCATCAAGATCATCATAGATTTCCATCTGGTTTTCGTACAAGGAGTTTCCATGCCCCTCTTTCATTCCCAAATTTGCCACATGTCCTTCACAGCGCAGTCTATGAGACTTAACTCTTCTTATATCTCGTTTCCTATAAAATTATGTAGCTCATTTCAGTTTTCTCCATTCGCTGTTTGTTCATCTATTTTTGGTCCAAACATTTTCCTAAGAATTTTATTCTCATATACTCGTAACATTTTCTCCTCTCTTGAAGTAAGAATCCATGTTTCGCATCCATACAACATAACTGGGAGAATAACAATTTTATATATTTTCAGTTTAACTTTTGTTGAGAGAAGTTGTGACGACAAGAGTCTCTGTAATTCATAATAGCATGCATTTCAAGAATTGGACCTATGTTTAATTAGTTTGCGCTTCTCATTCCTGTCTGTA
Source organism: Diploptera punctata (assembly GCA_030220185.1). NCBI lineage: Eukaryota > Metazoa > Arthropoda > Insecta > Blattodea > Blaberidae > Diploptera > Diploptera punctata. The sequence continues at coordinate 203,552 of JASPKZ010006831.1, read as the reverse complement.
ATAATTGTATTATGGTACCTAGGATTTGAATTCGGCAACTTCTTTAAAATTTCTCTCATTTTTCATTAACTGTCCGTTTCCATTATATAATGTATGTTGTATGCGTGACCATACATCGCATCTTGGGAAGAAGAGGGCCACAAGTGCAAAATGGCCATAAAAGACTTCTATGTCTTACAAAAAATGGTTACAAGTTTATTTCTTTATGGCACACAAGTAATGTACAAGAAAATGGAGACAGGATAACATTGTGTCCATATCAAAAATTAAATTTACTATATATTTTTCTTCTTCCTTCCAAGTATTAGGCCAAGGCCTGTTACGATCCTATAGAAAATTTTCCCTCCAGCGTTTTGATCCTTCCGGGAAATTCTCGTATAAGACTTGAAAGCATAATAATAGTCACTTCGATTGTTTGCTGGCCAAAGGAAAGCAAGACCAGTGATGGGGCTGCCATCTTATAGCCTCTGGTCAGGCTTTTCTGGAGAAGAAAATAAAATAAAGGAAAGAAGAAATGGAAGAAAGGAAAGACTCCCTAGCCCTCGGATGCCCTAATAGCGTCGGGGTCGAAAAAACAAGAGTTAACCAAGAGAGGTTAGATAGAATGGTTAAAAGAGTGTAAAACACAAGTAAGTGGAATGAATGTTTTGCTCAGCTTGGGCACCTTGCGGTCGCCATCCACATATCCCGTAGATGAGGACCCCTGAGGGACTATATATATATATTTTTTAACTTTAATTGCGAATAGCTCGGAACTAAACTTTTTACACTTGTGGACGTCTTGTTCCCAAGGTGCGATATTTTGTTTTATTGATATTTACTTGCAACCCCAATTTCTTAGTGTTACTCAATAGAGTCTAAATTCGTCGTATATGAAATAAAATTATGTACATTCGAAAGCTTTAAAATAATTAATAATTTCGTTTTGGAATTCCGGCTTCAACTATATCAAATCATCTGTAAACCTAATTTCAGCCCTTGTAACATAAATAACTGGTCTTAGTTTGTTAGAGCCAGTGTTTTCAGAATGCGTTAATGTTCCAGTTGTTTGTGTTTGAACAAGTAATTTCACCACTCGCGATATTAAGTGAAATTAAACCTCATCCATTGATTTACTGCCACTTCACTTGTCTTCCTCCAAGTACCTTCCACTCTCTTGCACTCATTTGATTGTAACCAACTTCTGCTTTATATTGATTAAGACTTTCACGGCTATGGTTATGTATTTTTAGGGATTCTTGGCCGTATCTTGCCGTGTTGTCTTCTCGACATTTCATCGCCTTCTGTGAGCGAAATCTTCAAGAGATTTTACTTATGTAAATTTTCGTAGTAATCTACTAACTAGTTGTTAGGTGTAAAATCACACTAGTTAACAACTAGGTAGCAGTTTATTACGAAAATTCACAGAAGCAAAATCTCCTGAAGATGTCACCCACAGATGGCGATTAAACGTCGAGAAGACAATACTGCAATACACGGCCTAAGAATCAAAACTCCTAGCACGACAGGCCTAGAAGACCCTTAGCCTACCAGCCGGCTGCTGGCCTCACATCCACATGTGTCAATCACAGAGGTAGATGATCATCAGCCAGTGTAGGGATGACATGTGGTCAGCATGTCGAGTCCCCCAGCCGTTATAGCTGGTTTTCTCAACCTGGAGCCGCCACTCATTGTAGCTACCCAAATGCCTCACGATGCTGGGTGGGCACCGGTCCCATACTTGCCGAAATACCATGAGAAAATTTCTTCCCCCATGGAGACTCGAACCAGCGCAAGTCCCGTAGCTCTGCGCCAAGGCTTCCTGCCTTAACGACTCGGCTACGGCGCGAGACCAAGAATCCCGAAAAGGTATTTTAAAATACACAACTTCTCTTTTCCTTAATTTTGTGATTAACTTACTTTTCTTGCACATTTCCGTACGCTTGACAGTAGCATTACTTTCAGAATATTTTGTAGCAGCAAATCCTTGGAGAAAAGGATAATCTTAGTGGGAACATAATATTCGGATGGAGCTTAGGGAACTTTATATCGTAAATATGAACTGGATTCAATTGAATAATAATATTGCCAAGTGGATGATCTTAATTAATGCGTCTTTGAACATGCGGGTTCCATAAATCGTGTATTTTCTTTTTCTCCATCTTAGCTCTACGATGCAAAGGAATATTATGTTCTGTCCCAATAACTATTCATTGTCCTCTATCCTTATCTTCCATATTGTAATGTTTTTTCAACGTTGTATTATATAGTGTTCTGTCCTAGGGCACGTCTTTCACTGTAATTATAGCATTTTCTTTCTACCTATTTCTGGATTTCGGGATCCCATTTTTTTAGTCCTTTGTTTCTTCCTCTTATTTCTTTGTTCCTAATACTTATTTTGCTGTTTTATGTACGAGTCCTTTTATACTATTCTATTCTTCTTCAATTTCCTTTTTTGGCTTTTCCACATTTGTATAATCTTCTTTTCATTGTTTTACTGCCTCAATTAAATCGTGGCACATGGCCATACGTGCCGCATAGTCTTCAGGTTCAAGATGATGCAGCACCTGGATGTGGTAAGCCTTTTTCTTCAGTACGAAGTGCAAGATTTGCCACAAGATTTTGGGATGTCGTGTTCCCGACTGAGACGACGTACTGACGCTTTGGACTCTGCTCGATCGCCTGTTGTATTGGTCTGCAAGTTTCCTGTGATGTCAATGGCCTCTTACGGTTATTCGCGTTGGGGCTTCTGTTCGGTGCCGTCGGGAAAACCGTTCTTGTACCTCAGCGAAGGCAGTTCATTGAGTCTCCAACTTACGACGTCTATTCGTTGTTGTATGGTCAACTTATTTCAGATTTCCTACAATAGAGAGTAAAAAATTAGCGTTTTCCCAGAAATGGTTAGGGACTTTTCGGACACCCTGTATATATATATATATATATATATATATATATATATATATATATTATAAATCATATCTATTAAATTCTGGAAAGACATGTTATTATGTATTACAGAGACCTTTGTCATCTCAACTTCTCTAAAAAACGTTTAAACTGAAAATATATAAAACTATTATTTTCCCTGTTACATTATATGGATGTGAAACATGGACTCTTACCTTAAGGAAAGAAAGGAGATTAAGAATATTTGAGAATAAAGTTCTGAGGAAAAAATTTGGAGCAAAGAGAGATGAACAGACAACAGGATGGAAAAGGCTACATAACAGTGAGCTACACAGCTCTTATAGGAAACCAGATATAATAACAACAGTCATGTCTCGTAAACTGCGATGGGTAGGACATGTGGCACGAATGGGGAATTAAAGAGGTGCGTGGAAACTCCTTATAGGAAAACCAGACAGAAAGCGCCCAGTAGGCAGGCTAAGAATGAGGTGTGAGAACAACATTATTCAGGATTTGAGGAAGGTAAATTATACAAAATTATACAGGGGATGATTGGGAAACGTTGCTTCAGAATGAAGATGTATGAAGGCTTATGCCGCAAGGCCATGAACCTACCGGTTCGACAGTGCCAGTGAGTTAGTTAGTAATCCATGATTGTGAAACACATTGTCATATATTAAGTGAAGGAAATAAGCTAAATTATTCGAAAATAGGATCCTAGTGGTTTCCATGCTCGCCTCTGGTTCCAAATTTCCGGGTTGCAACCCGACCAGGATCGATGGATTTTTCAGTTCGTAGAAATTATGTGTACGTCTGTAGACTCATTCGGAAGGAAGCTAAAGCCGTAGGTCATATATCGTGAATTTATGGCACGTAAAAGTACCTAAATCACAAAAAAGGATATGTCTGGGCAAAATTTATCAGAATTTCGTGTATAGATTTGAATTCCGATGTTAATAACCTTAGCTGTTAAAGAGCGTCATCAAATTAAACTTAGACGCTTGATAACAAGGAGCGTAGGAGTGCTGAAGCTTAAAAATAAATAATAGTTTTAAAAAACTAAAACAACACGCTTTATTAGAAAACCAAACTAAAAAATGAAAAATAAATTACCGTCAAAAGCGTGGGATGCTCTATATCAATTAATATATTTGATAATAAACAGATAAAGTAAAGTCTCTAAGAAGAAAATGTAAAAACCTTAAAAGCACCCAACGCTTTTGATGGTAAAATTATTTTTTCTAGATAACTCTAGTTTTATTCCAGATGTGTTGGAGATGATTTTTTTGTTGGCCACTTTAATTTTATCCCAAGCGTATTGGAAATTAAAATTATTTTTCATTTTTTAGTTCGGTTTTCTAATAAAGCGTGTTGTTTTAGTTTTTTACAACTATTATTTTTTTTTATTTTTTAGTTTGGTTTTCCAATAAAGCGTGTTGTTTTAGTTTTTAATGTTTTTTTTATTTTTAGTTTAATTGATTGTCATAAACCGGAATCCCATGAAAATGTAATTGCTTACGATATTTTTAGTGTCTAGGCACGAATATAATTATACATTTTTAAAATTATTATTATCTAACATTATTATAATATTTTTGAATATTTTAATATTGATAAATTGTTCCAGTTAATCGCATCCTTCTCCTATTTTTTTTTGATAAATTAGAATGTGGTAAGTTTACAAAATTATCATTAATATTTTACAGAATAAGATAAAAATGTAAATATCTTTAAATTCGATACTATTGTAGTATGAGCTAAAAGTAATATTCTTCTAAAAAATCCTCCGGGCTGGATTTGAACCAGCGACCTATGGATTACTGAAATTATATACCACTACAATACACCGCTCTACCAACTGTGCTACCAGAGAATATAATATTAATTCCTTACAACGATGGACTAAAAAGTCGATAAGTCGGCAACATATTATACCTGTCTTTATTGTTTTGATGTCCTGATTGGTATTCTTTCGTTGTTCATTCTCATTAAGTGTTCTGTCCATTTCTTATTAAATCAGCGAAAATAATAAGAAATGGACAGAACACTTAATGAGAATGAACAACGAAAGAATACCAACAAGAACCTTCCTGTATAATCCGAGAGGAACAAGATGTTGGCCGACCACGTAGAAGATGGACTCCACTTTTAACTTCGCCGGAACAGGCTGCATAGCCTAAACCTTGTAGTAGAAGAAGAAGATGTCCTGATGATCCTGGCGAGGATGTTAGAAAAAATATGAAATTATTGCATTGCCATTAGTCCTTTACAAGTATACAAAGTTTCAAGTCGATCCAATGTTTTTAAGTGGGTGAAAATCGTGTTGAAAGATTCCGTTACATAGACATATACAGGTCAAGCTAATAAAAAGCGTGTAATAAAGAGAATAGGGACTAGTGGAAGTCATGGGGAATGTTGCATCGAATCTACAGGTTCAGTAATCAATAGGATTGTTGCCGAATATGAGTGTGAAAGGCTACGGTCTGAACCAAGTGGCTCGTGTGAATAATGATTATGTAAGAGATTTAAACCACTTATTCACGGTCAATGTTTTTGAAAGTATACAGTGTTTGATGGAAGTACAGATGATCTACTCGCGCCAGAAGAATCTGGCACATTGACACTCTCTTCACCTGCAGACCTTGACTTCTGTGTGTAGTTGGCGCGTCTTTCACAAACAGTTGATGAATGATTAGAAATTATGCGGACTTTCATATTTAAAATTATAATAACGCGTACAGAGTGAGTCATAGAAGTAAACTTTGCCACTAGTGGATGATGAAACGTCATTCGATGCATTTGAATCGCTCCATCCATAAGGGTCTTCAGAGAAAATTTAAAAATAATCTTTCAGTTTGAGCGAAATCCGAAGGAATAAAGCCATTGCCGTTGTTCTTTTGAATATATATATATATATATATATATATATATATATATATATATATATAGATGTTATAATTAAATGTTTAACATTGAGCAATGCAAGCTTAATATGGAATGATAAGAAAAATAAATGCCTGGACGGGATTCGAACCCGGATCTCTGAGTCTGTACCTCAGCGTGATATCCATTACTCTACCAGGCGAATCCAATTCAAACACTTATTTTTCTTATATATGAATTATACTCTCCATTATTACTAGATGTCGCGAGAACTCAGTCTTCACCGCCATCTAGTAGCTGACCATAACAAGTAAGCAAATTAAAGAGAATATTTTTACCTTATAACATCTATAAAGCGTCACTGCTATTAGGTAAAAATATTCTCTTTAATTTGCTTACTTGTTATAGTCAGCTACTAGATGGCGGTGAAGACTGAGTTCTCGCGACATCTAGTAATAACGGAGAGTATAATACATATATAAGAAAAATAAGTGTTTGAATTGGATTCGCCTGGTAGTGTAATGGATATCACGCTGAGGTACAGACTCAGAGATCCGGGTTCGAATCCCGTTCAGGCATTTATTTTTCTTATCATTCCATATTAAGCTTGCATTGCTCAATGTTAAACATTTAATTATAACATCTATAAAGCGTTACTGCTATTAGGTAAAAATATTCTCTTTAATTTGCTTACTTGTTATAGTCAGCTGCTAGATGGCGGTGAAGACCGAGTTCTCGCGACATCTAGTAGTAATGGAGAGTATAATACATATATAAGAAAAATAAGTGTTTGAATTGGATTCGCCTGGTAGTGTAATGGATATCACGCTGAGGTACAGACTCAGAGATCCGGGTTCGAATCCCGTCCAGGCATTTATTTTTCTTATCATTCCTATATATATATATATATATATATATTGTCCACCGCTGTGGGCTCGAGGTAGCATGCTGCCTTGTCACGCAGCGGGCCCGGGTTCAATCCCCGGTCGGGGCAGTTTTTCTGTGTGGGGTTTTTATCGGGGTTTTTCCTCACCTGTAAGACAAATGTCAGGAAAACTTTAAGGCCCAAACGGTCCCCGAAATCATATGGCCATTATCATCCTTCTCATGCATCCTTCACCGATGTGTAAAGCAACGGAAAGCTACCACACATACAATTCCCTAGTAAAGCTGCAATCATAGCATGAATATGCTGATTGTAGTGAAGGACGTGCCTTCGGGCAGAATTACTATGTATAAATTCTGAGTGAGGGCAGGTCTTTCACTGCAATCATAGCATTTTCACACTATGCTCTGCAGGTTTACTAGGGAATTGTACATGTGGTAGCTTCCCGTTGTTTTTCACATCGTGAAGGTTGATGATATTGATTAGGGTGATGATGATGGCTGGATGATTTTCGGGGACCGTTGGGCCCTAAGCTTCCCGACATTTGTCTTACAGGTGAGGGAAAACCCCGAAAAAGCCTCACCCAGGAGCCTGTCCCGACCAGGAATCGAACCCGAACCCGCTGTGTGAGAAGACAGCACGCTATCTCGAGACCACAGCGGTGGACTTTATTTAATTTACAGATCCTCACTATCTAGGCCTAGAAACCGAAAAAGACCACGACCAAAACTTACGTGAAAAATGAGCGTGATTCTGCCTGTCTGTGTGTCTGTCCTTTATGGACGCAAATAATACTTAACCGGTTTGGATAGGGTTTTACCATAATTTAGATATTTGTTTGGGACAATTAACGTATATAACGTACGTACTATAGTCTCGTAGACTGCGATGGGCAGGACATGTGGCATGAATGGGGAATGAAAGAGGGCAAGGAAGCTTCTTGTAAGAAAACCAGAGGGAAAACACCCAGTTGATAGACTAAGAATGAGGTTGCTGAATAACAAAAACAATGTTTTGAGGAAATAGATTATACAGGGAATCATTGGAAAATATTAGCTCAGAATAGGGATGTATGGAAAGCTTATATTCGCGCGGCCATGAACCTACGGGTTCGATAGTGCCAGTGAGTTAGTCACATGAACTATAATATCAAAAATGCTGAGAGTATTATACATGCAAATCAAAATATAATTAGAACATGTCTATAGACATCAAATATCTGTCACTCATTTACCCTGACTTACCCTAATCAGATAAGACATTATTAATTAGTTTATGTTCACCATTGGAACAAGGTCACATTGCTGTCAACTTTCAAATATCGTTGTTCTATTAAATCTACATTCAAATTTTACGCTATCAGCGTAGAAAAATGTTCTGATACGTTACATAAGCTACATTACAGGTACTTACATGTTTGTTTCTATGTTATTCAATTGAGTAAATATCAATGAAAATAATGTCAAGAATAGGGAATCTTATTGTAGGAAAACCCGACTAAAATTGCACCTGGGTAGGCCAATAATGAGGTGGGAGAATAACATTAACGATGTTTTAAAAAGTTGCATTATACGGGAAATGATACGACATTTTTATCTCAGGATAAAGATGCATAGAGAGCTTATACCAGCGCTGCCATGATACTCCGGGTTCGATAGTGCCAATGAGTTAGAATTGAATAGTTTCCCCGAAAACAGATCTAACCCACAAACTGTTACTCATGACATGACTAACTTCTTCCGCCATTTTGTTATATCATCATCATCATCTGCATTCATGGATTAGGTCTGTTGACCCGTTCCGACTTCAGCCCATCTCTTTCTAGGTCTGCCCACATCTCGGGTGCCTTTAGGTTTGTATTTTGTTATTTGTTTTGGATATCTATCTTCATTCATTCTGTCTATGTGTTGCTTCCATTTTTGTCTTATATGTATCTATTTTATCAGTTATTGCAAAATATTTCAAGTTCCTGTCTTATTTCTGTGTTCTTGATTCTGTCTTCCTTAGTGCACCCTTTAACAGATCTCAAAAATTCATTTCTGCCGCCGTTATCCTACTTAGATCTTGTCTTTTATGTATCCAGGCTTCTGATCCATAGAGCAGTACCGGTACTGCCAATGTTTTATAAAATTTCAATTGGGTCTCTCTTGTTGTTTTATTATTTAGTGATCGTTTTATCGTCCCACATATTCCCTGGAATTTTGCTATTTTATTAGTTATATCATTATCATAATTATATGAAATATCACATCCTAGATAATTAAGATGGTTCACCTGTTCTATGATTTTATTTTGTTATATATAGCTTGAGTACCAACTTTTAATAGTATATTACGATGCGAGGTTGGGAACTGGTTTTTACAGAAACGAGGAAATGCGAGCGATAGCGAGGTTTTAAATTTCCGAGATTCTGCCTGGTGAAAAATCTTTTTGTAATGGAGGAGATCAAACTACAAGAGGAATGGGAGTATATTTAGGACTATTTAACTCATGCCCCAAATGGGAGTCAATGACTAATCACGTTTCAATGATTTCTGTTTTACAACCAATCAGAGTCGTGTTTCACGAAATATTTATCAGTGTTATAATTACCATATTAAAGAAAGCTCCTCCTTTTTAATATCCTGAACAGGTCTGACCATTATTTTGCAGTGACTGAGCCCATGAGAAATACGGCTACCAGATTGTATATATAGTGCATGAATCTCAACACATAGGGCTTGCAGGAGTTAATATAAAAACATTTGTTGCAATTGATTATACCACCAAAAAAAAAAGAAACCATTGTTTGCACTTTCTTAAATGTATTTTTTCCCAGGTTACAATCCAGAAAAATATAATTGTCATATTTATATCATACGACATCAGAAATGAATTAATATACAGTTTGATGTGTTTCATTTTTTCTCCACTAGAGAGCATTCTTACAATATTGTGATCCTTTGGCAATAAATAATATGATCTAGTTGCAGTGATAAACAAAAGAAGCAGATGAAGCATACCTATCGTTTCTCATTTGTTTTCAAACATCGCCGTTTACATTAAATATATAAATATTTTTAAATAACTATAGTTAAATAATGATTTGTGAGTAAACAGCTTAATTTTATTCGTTAAATAGTCCTAACAAATGCCACTCTTGATTTCCAAATTCTCTAGATAAATTGGAAATCACTCGTGGCATTACTTACGAAAAGATGGGATTCCAAGATTGAATATTTTAGATGTTTATAAAACGATAAGAGTAATACCTAAACCAGTTATAGCTGTGGTTAATGGCTATGCTGTAGGAGGACATGTTTTACATGTTGTTTGTGATTTAACTATAAAACACTTCACAAACGTGCGTTGTACATTTATTTTTTGCGCGATAGTATTTCCAAAATAATAAATGATAATAAAATAATATCTTTGTTGGAAATATTTGCGTTCATTATAAACAACTGACTAACGTTAACAATGTTAGCAATGTTTATTTGTTGAGACTACGGCAGGCCGAGATACCAACCAGGAATAAAATGGCGGCAAGTACGTATTTATTGTTTTATATTGCTTCAAATAAAGTTCTTTTAAAGTGCAATGATTTGTTTCGTAATATATATATATATATATATATATATATACTAACATTACGTTTTGGATATCATCATCATCATCATCCGGTATCGTGGCAGCTGTCGCCATCTTACGGAAACCAAACGCCAGTCCTCTCTGTCCATCCATTGATCTTCCTCCAATCCTCTGATATTCATAGCCGCTTGTACCCCTTCTATCTAAGTTTTCTTCGGTCTTCCACTCTTCCTCATTTCCTTTGGGATCCATTCCATAACAATTTTAGGCAATCTTTTCCCTGGCATTCTTTTGACATGGCCATACTACTGTAATCATTTCTTTTCTATAATGTCTGTGCTGTCTGGTTCCTCTTGTACACCCATAATTTCCCTTATTTCTTTATTTCGTATTCTATCCATTCTAGATTTTCCAGCTGATCTTAAAACATCCATTTCTGTATTTAAAATTATTTTCGTTTCCCTGGCAGGAATTTGCCAGACTTCAGCACCATATGTTGAAATGCTCTGAATTATGGTTTGATATATTTGTAATTTTATATTTTTTGAAATATTTTTGCTCCACCAAACAGAGTTTAAAGCATTTATTGCTTGTTATGTTTGAGCTATTCTTTTTTTAATTTCCACTGTGTTGTCGCTATATTTTTGTATATACATTGTACGTAGTATACATAGAGGGCAGTGGTTTTACTTCCAGCACGAGGTTTGTAATATGTAATATTACAGTATAGTTATTTAGGTTGGCTACCCCGAAATGTAGGAAGTTGAACTTACAATTATGGTCGTCATTGCTGTAAGTACGACAAAACACACTATCGCGCAAAAAAGTAAATAAAACAGGTCTGGAAGAGAGCAGGAACAGTTTTACATGTACCATGCCTTTATATTCTCCGGATAGATCACTAATCCACTGAAAACGCAACTTTCGAATTTTTGTTTTTTAGATCTCTTTTCGGGGTAACTATTCATATTAGCAACAGATCTGAAAGTAAACAGGCGACATATATATATATATATATATTACAATTAGTCACGGCTGAGTAGGATTACATTTGTAATCTGTATATATCATCATCTGAAGGCACTACAACTTCAGAATTGAATGTTTTGGCCTTCTCAATTATCTTCCTCCAGACTCTTCTATCTTCTGCGAATTTCAAGGTTGTCACACTCATCTTCAAATCCTCCCAAACATCGTTCTGCCATCTCATGTTAGGTCTACTAACAGCTCGTTTCTGTAGGTTTTCTTTTATATAGTTTTTAATATCTGTTGATCCATTCTTATCAATTGACCAAACCATCCAATCCTAAGAGATCTGATATGATTTATTATATTTCGATTTTTAATTATATTAATTAATCACTATTTGTTTTGATTTTCCAAGTTTGGTCTGTTCCTTTATTTGGACCATAATTTTTTCTAAGTAGGCCTATCTTTCTCTAAAAGAAAATAACAATATAAATGTGAGTCTGTTTGTCTGCCCTTTATGGACTCAACAACTACTTGACCGATTTGAATTGATTATTTTTCCATCATTTAGAGAATTTTCTGGGACATTTAACGTATATAACATGTTAGGCTACCCTTCGTATTATAGGGCCGGAGCTAGAAAAAAAGAGTCATAGGTGCATTTAAAACGTCGCCTTTTCGAAACTTAAATGGCATAGCTGCCTCTAAACCATAATAAATATACCACATTAATATACACAGAATAGAATATCTAAAAAAATCTACAAAAAAGCTCTTGGCAGCATATGTCTATCTTTTACGGATAACTCACAAAAACAGTTTTTATCTTTCAGCTCATTGATGCCAAGAAGATCGGGATAAGTAAATTCCCAGTCAACGCCATGTAATCAGCACGGGATATCTAAAATAATTTACATTATCATCATCACCATCATCCGTTACGAATTAGACCTTTGTAGACCTGTTTCGGCCCCATCTAGCAGTCTTTTAAGAGATCTTCCTGGTCGACGATGTCCTTTGGACTGATATTGCATAATCGTTTTTGGGATTCTTGAATTATCCATTCTTTTTACATAGTGTAGCCAGTTTAATTAATATCTGTTGAGTTTTTCTTCTACTGATTCTACTTCTAATTGACGATGTAAATATATAATTATTTTTCTTTTACTTATTGAACTAAACATAACACATTTAATTTATTTAGGCGTAGCAGCGCACGCCGGGTATTAGTTATTTTATCAATATGTGTTACATTGAACCAGTTACTAATAATATCTCCTCCTTCTAGTAGAAACTCTTGCATTTTAAAGATGAGAAATTCGAAAGGGAAAGCGGAAAAATTGTATTGCGTGTGTTATATGAGAACAGCAAGTCTCCGGGCCCATGTAACTGTTACACTACAAGTAGTTTCACAAAGGATGCATTTTCTTCTGTTCTCTCTATGATATTGACAAATATACTAATAATGGACCTAATAGTTTACTAGTGATTACTTCCCTCAAACCATGGATAATGTTACTCTACCACCTCATTCTTGCCCTACCTACTGACAAGGAAAGTACTTATGTTGGACCAGTTGGATTGTAACAAAAGTTGGAGGATATGTTAATTAATCGACATTAAATATGATGGCGTTAGTCATTTTGCTGCATTATGTAATTTAATAAAACCCGTGTTATTTGTCATTAAATTTCAATCGTGTCTCATTGACCGGTTCGTAACGGCACGGTTGCTCATTGCAGCTGGTTTCAAGCACAGGCGCTACTAGCTATAGCGGTGCGAAGAATATAAATATTAGTTTATCTCCTTGTTAACCTTAATAACAATTTTTGTTACTTTATACAGATAGCAGAGCAGTGTATACCTTTTTTCCCGTTAAATATAATGCGAATATGTCCAATGTGCGGGAGCTCTGAAGACGAGATACCGGTACATATATTACGAAAATGTAACGATTTAGAATATTGGAGGCGTCAGTTATTATCGAGAAAGATTGGCATACTACGAGTTAATGGTAAATCCAAAAAAAATTGATAAACGTGGGTAAATTTCTGGACAAAACGCGGAAAATAAGAACAACACTCAAATTCATGAATAAACACATGTTATCAAAATGCAATACCATTAATTCTTAATAATTATATATAACTTAATTCATTTATCCATCCATAGTAATTCTGCCCGAAGGCAGGTCCTTCACTGCAATCACAGCATTTTCATGCTATGCTTGAAGCTTTGCTATGGAAATGTAGGTGTGGTAGCTTCCCGTTGCTTTCCACACCGGTGAAGGATGATGATAATGGTGGCCATATGATTTCGGGGACCGTTTGGGCCTTAAAGGTTTCCTGACAATTGTCTTACAGGTGAGGAAAAACCCCGATAAAAACCACCCAGAAAAACTGCCCCGACCGGGGATCGAACCCAAGCCCGCAGCGTGACAAGGCAGCACGCTACCTCGAGACCACAGCGGTGGACAATTAATGTATAATGTTACTGTATTATTATGTAATTGTAATATTATTGTGTTTTCTTTATGCAATTGTAATATTGTTTTCTTTTTGTTTTTCTTTATACTATTACCAAATATTACTTTATTGTAACGGACTGTCAACAGTACGTATGGGTTACTGCCCGTGCGACACATATTTGTAAATAACATTGCATATATCTTACTTTTAGTCTAATAAAGTCCTATTACTACTACTACTTATTTTACTTGAAATTTAGAATCCGTTATAATCTCGTGTACTGGAGTAACAAATTATCATTTACCATAACATCAATGGTAATAATGAGGGTCTTCGATGAAATGGTTGTAACAAACTTTTTGCGAACACCATGAGCTTCTGATGATGGCAATCCTGGAGCAGTTATATGTGGCACGTTCACTAAAACAAATGTCTAATGCATTTTCAATCATATTTGTGAATATCGTTATACTTTGGTTCACGTTATAGCCAGACTTCATCCAAGCATAAATACGCATATCTTTGTAAATTTCTACTGACAGTTAATTATATACAAGGAAATGCAGTTTTATAATATAGAATCTATCAGACATTTTCACGTCACCATCTGATTTTAGACGCACATATTCGTCAAGTCGTCGCACATAGATCTTATATTGACGGGGGGGGGGAGCATCAAGTGGTTGTATATATTTGGTGGCTCCTGCTGGAATAATTTTCAGCCTTACATTTTTATCGGGTAAACAGTCCTGTAGCAATTGTTCGTCCTTATGCCCGGACCACGAATCGCATATTAAAGGTGAATTCATTTCAATGTTTTCACTAAACACGTGTTTTAAGAATATTTTCAAATGTTAGTTTGTCATTTTTCCACTGGCACTACAGTCGTCATACACATTTGGAGGTGTATTGTGTTCTATTTTCTTTTGAATTTGTTTCTAGTAGGTTCTTGAAAACAGAGGTATAACCTCTTCCCAAGTTGCCCACACATTGAAATAAGCACATGTATCGTGTAAGAATGTGTAGTTCCATGTAGGTTTTGAACTGCAGCAACAGTGAGCTTTTTGTCTTTGACTACCAGTGTTCTGTTTTCTGTCATTTCATAATTACATTGACTTTGGCCACAGTTCCACACATTCCTTGTTGGTATACAGTTTTCTTTAATGGTCTGATTAACGTCTCTTACAAACTTATTTGCATTTTCGATAGTTTGAGTTTCGTTTTCAATACCGTTGACAGTGACAAATTTGGTATTATTTTTCTTGAAGAAATATTGTTATCTTTTTTGAAATTTGAAATGAATGTCTTTGAAGCTTTAAATTCATTCAAGCCCAATTCCTTCGCTCGGAAAACAGCCCACGTTTGTAATGCCAATACTGCACTGTCAATCCCCGATTTCGAGAATCTCGAAACTTATTAAGGATGTAGTCTTTAATTTGGGCGATTTTGTAGGGGTTCCTGTTTTTTTAATTGTGAAGCTAGATAAGATGTTTTATTTTCTTTATAATCCAAAACTGTTTTTGCATTTCGATTATTAATCAATGATGGCCATTTTTTATTAATGTGAATAGGACTTTGGGCCAGATTTCCCTGACATCCTATATTCATAATTTTTTCCAAAGTTTATTCAGAATAGGACGTTAAACGTTAGGACGTTTAGGTTTTTTAACAGAAGACGGCTCAAAGCTACTTGAACTCTCACGTTCATCACTGGATTCTTTGGCAGTTTCAAAGTCTGGCCTGTGTGAGCTTCTGATTGCAAGTGGCATAGTCTTCGAAATCTAAAGTATTTTCGCTAAAGTCCTCTAACCCATTCCAATATTTTTGTTCCGTAAGTTCAGTCAGAAAATACGCAAACTGATCATCATCCAATCCAGGTTCTTAATGGTTTTCAAATGTTTCCTGAACTATAGATTCTAACGTAGTTAAGACGTAAAATGGATTTATTATGCCCATTTAATTCTTTTGATGAAATATTTTACGTACTCACAAGACTATCGCCTGTAAATGTACACATTTACGTATACATATACTGTTGATATCCTAAAAAGAAGTATTACTTTACGCCATAAAAGTGCTAATCAATAAATAATAAAACAAATATTCTATTGTACTTTCAATTTATTGAGTTTTTATGTTTAAATAGAAACAACATTCATATATAATGTACAAATACTCGACTGCCCGAGTGGAAAAAACATTCACACTCCGGTACGCTGCTCTTAAAGTAACCGTGCCGCTCCGTTGCAGTATTTATTTCGTTAGTTTATCTCTCGCTACCTGCCCCTTTTTGGTTCTTCCCTCGTTCACCACACTATCATTTTATATTTTTATTTGTATATTTTATTTTTTCCAAATGTTTTACTCATTTATTCTGTCATATACGGATGTAAAGCCTCTATTTTTTTTCTTGTTCCTTATTTCCTGTTAAATATTATGCATACTATTGAATTTGCAGTGAAATGACTAATATCACGGTGTTTAGTATCCGTAATTCAACATATCCTCCAATTTTTGTTACAATCCAACTGGTCCAACATAAGTACTTCCCTTGTGAGCGCTTTCCCTCTGGTCTTTCTACAAGGAGTTCCCATTGAATCCCCATTCTTAGCACATGTCTTGCCCATACCAATCTACGAGATTTAACTGTTAATATGTATGGCTTCCCCTGAAGATCAGGTAGCTCAGTGTTATGTATTTCTCTCCATTGGCTTATCTGTTCATTTCTCTTTGGTCCAAATATTTTCCTAATAACTTTATTCTCAAACACTCGTAATCTTTTCTCCTCCCTAAAGTATGAGTTCATGTTTCGCACCCATATAATGTAAGTGGGAGAATAACATTTTTATATATCTTCAGTTTAATTTTGTTTTGAAGAGAAATTGAGATAACAATTACTGTAAATACATAATATAATGCTTCTCCAGAATTGAGGCTATGTTTAATTTGTTTTGCATGTCTTTCATGTTTGTATGTATTGTTCCTAGATATTTGAATTCAACTACTTCTTCAAATTTTTCTTCATTTTTTATAACATAAATGTGATATGTAAACGATTTCTTTAAAATGCAATGAAACTTTATAAGGATCCTTTATTTGTATATGTAGATGTATGTGTGTATGTATATATATATATATATATATATATACATATAGGGCCTATATATATATATCCATCGTTGTGGTCTCGAGGTAGCGTGCTGCCTTGTCACGCAGCGGGCCCGGGTTCGGTCCCCGATCGGGACAGTTTTTCTGGGTGAGGTTTTTATGGGGGTTTTCCTCACCTGTAAGACAAATGTCAGGAAACCTTTAAGGCCCAAACGGCCCCCGAAATCATATGGTCATCATCATCATCATCCTTCACCGGTGTGGAAAGCAACGGGAAGCTACCACACCTACAATTCCCTAGTAAAGCTACAAAGCATAGCATGAAAATGCTATGATTGCAGTGAAAGACCTGCCCTCGGGCAAAATTACTATGGATGGATGGAGATATATATATATATATATATATATATATGGTCGACCGCGGTGAGCTAATGGTTATGTTCCTTGCCTCTAGTTATGTGGCGCGGGTCAGTGGTCGATGGATTTTAGGATGGAAAAATCCAAGGGACACGTTCTCTGGAAATGACTTTAAGCCGTGGGTCCCGAATATGAAGATTTGCATGCTCGTAAAAGAGCCACGAGCCTGAATAAAGAGGCCTATGTTCAAAATTTACCAACATATTCCCATCCAAGTAATACCTTAACCATATAATTGGTGTCTTATTGAGGCGATGTGCCGACCCCATATCAGTCGCTGACATTTATGGAAAAACTTAGCGTAACTAAATTAGCTTGATTAAAAGATCCCTACTAGAGTGAACCATATTCCCTACACGGGTTAGTACGGGGTATATATGAGGGATTGAGAGCATAAGTGAACCAATTCCATATTTTACTCTTTTGAAGAATGAAGAAAAACTGAGATAAAAGTATAAATAATACCATTTTCATTTGCCCGCAGTGAACAGAATTAAACCTTTTCTTACAATACAAAAAATACAACACTTGATTCACCATTACTTACTGACGCACTGACACTATCGAACCCGTAGGTTCATGACCGAGCGGACATACGCTCTCCATAAATCCCTATCCTGAGCTAATGCTTTAAAATCATTCCCTGTATAATCTACTTCCCTCAAATCATAGTTAATGTTATTCATCCACCATATTCTTGGTCTACCAACTGGGCGTTTTCCCTCTGGCTTTCCTACAAGAAGCTTCCATGCATGTCTTTTATTCCCCATACGTGCAACATGTCCTGCACATCGCAGTCTACGAGACTTAACTGTTCTTATTATATCTGGGTTCCTATAAAGACATGTAGTTCATTGTTATGTAGTCTTCTCCATTCACCTGTCTGTTCATCTCTCTCCTGGCCCAAAGTTTTCCTAAGTACTTTATTCTGAAATACTTATAATCTCCTTTCCTCCCTTAATGTAAGAGTCCATGTTTCGCGCCGATATAATATAACTGGTAGTTCAGTTTGACGTTTTTTGAAAGGAGTTGGGACGTCAAGAGTCTCTGCAATGCATAATAGCACGCATTTCCAGAATTGAGCCTATGTTTAATTTCTTTGTGCATCTCATTCCTATTTGTGATTATTGTTCCTAGGTATTTGAATTCAGTCACTTCCTCAAAATTTCCCTCATTTGCCATCAGCTGTCCATTTCCATAATATAATGTATTTCTATTTGTGACCATATGTTTAGTTTTATTGATATTTACTTCCAGTCCTAATTTCTTAGTGTTACTCAATAGTGTGTGCGTGTTGGCCTTTAGTATCTTCTTGCTATCGGCCAATAGTACTACATCATCAGCATAAACTAACAGCTTATTAATACCATTGAGTTGTAGGCCTACCTCATTCTCTAAAGATTTAATGGCATGCTCTAGTACAAAATTAAATAGTAGAGGAGATACTGCATCTCCTTGGTTCAACCCATTAAGGATTTCAAAAGTGTCCTACACGCACCCTACTCTTTGTGCCATTTAGACACATTCGTATAAGTCTAACTAACTTTTTAGGAATTCCGAACTCCAGCAGGATACTATATAACTTCTCCCTCTTAATAGAATCATATGCTTTTTTGAAATCTACGTATATTTGATGTACAGTACCATTATATTCCCATTTCTTTTCTAAAATCTGTCTTATACTAAAAATCTGATCTGTTATAGACCTGTTTCTTCTAAATGCACATTGATGATCTCCTAGAATGTCATCAATGTAGGGAGTAAGTCTGCTGACTAATATATTTATTAGAATTTTGTACGAAGTTGAAAGTAATGAGATGCCCCTGTAGTTGTTGCAATCAGTTTTATCTCCTTTATTATAAATTTGTACGATAATTGATTCTTTCCATTCATCTGGAAGATCTTCTTTTTCCCAAATCATACTAAGCAACCAGCGTATTTTGTCCATCAATTTTTCTCCCCTTGATTTTATCAGTTCTGCTGGGATCTCATCTGAACCTGATGCTTTATTCATCTTCAATTTTTCAATCGCAATTTCACCCTCTAATGCACTTGGTTCTGCGACTATCATTTCTGCTGTCTGTAAATTATCCTCCTCAATGTCCTGTTCTGTATGTACATTTCATAGCTGATTAAAGTAACTTTTCCTTCTATTTAGTATGCTCCTGGAATCTGCAATCATATCCCCATTTTCATTCCGAATTATGTTTGTTCTAGCCTGAAACCCTTTCTTCTCTATACTAATTCCCTGATATAATTCTCTAATGTTCCTATTTTTGCATTCATTTCAAGATCATTAATCAGAAGTTAATTAGAATCTGGCGAGGTTGTTTAAGAATGTGTTACAGAATTGCTGTATCTATTTTATTTCTACGTTGAATTAATGAAGCCGACATGGTTGCCTGGTCGTGCTTGTATTTTCACTAATTATTCAAGTCACCGAGTTGCGAATTGAGTGCGACAACCGAGTAGACACGGTTGAACGATGCTCTTAATCGTATCTACTGGACGTTTGACGGAAATTGCAGCACGATTACTCAAATTAGAGGCCTGTAATTGTTATCCGGTCTATTGAGATCTTACGTCACAACACGTGGTTCTTACATACAAGTCACTTTTCCTTAAATAAATTAACATATCCATCACATTCAGATAAATCAAAGGAATGCAGACATTGCTGTTGAAAACTCGTAACAAAAACGTTGAAAATTTGTAGTACTTCATCTACATCTTTATTTTTTATTTAATAAAATAATTTTAAGATTTATCAATATTTTAACCTAATGTCAAATATTTTCAGGGCGATTAACAATAAGTATTACAAACGTCTAGGGGTTGTATAGGGGACTTAGCAGATAAAGTTTTGATAAGGAATCCATGTCCGGACACGTACCATTTTGATGTGAAATTGGTTTGAAGATCGAAACACAATGAACTGATATCGCGTGCCTTGTATTTCAGAATAAGTATTACAGATTTCTGGGGGTTGTAGACTACAAGTGTGATTCCACGTGGCGACCCTACCAAGTGACACCCATTCTAGGATTCTTCTTGGGAATCTGTCTTCTGTCATTCTTTTTAAATGAGCATTTCGATAGTTTGTTTTTTAGCATCAGGGTAGCTACCTGTTCGTTTAAAAATATACATAGCCTATATATCTTTATTTGTTTCATGTATAATATATAGGGGCTGTTTTCTTCTTTTTGTATAATTATTTTTTGCACGATAGTGCGTTCTGCCATATTTACAGCAATGACGACCATGATTGAAAGTTAATAAATTTTGGGGTTGCTGAACTATAAATAACTAAATAACTATCTATTATAATAATACGAATTACCTACTTACTGCGGGAAGTAAAATGACTGCCCTTTATGTAGGGATACTACGTACAATGTATGTACAAAAATATATCCAAAAGGTAGTGTTAATATAGGCCTACATTATATGAAACATCACTGCATTTTAAATGAACTAAACTTTATTCCAAACAATATAAAGCAATACATTCTTACTTGTCGCTATTTTATACCTGATTGGTGTCATGGCCTGCTGATGTCCTAACTAAATTATTTTCGGCATTTATCGTATAAACATTAGCCACGCTGTTAACGTTAGTCAGTTGTTTTTAATGAACGCAATTATTTCCAACGAAGATGTTATTATTTTACTATTATTTATTATTTTAAAAACACCAGAATAGTATAAAAAATGGGGACTGAATATAAATTCACAGAAAACAGAATATATGTGTTTGGGAAAGGATGTGGATGACCTCATACTCGAAACAGGGAAAATAAAAAAAAGTGAATTTTTTAAATATCTTGGGTTAATAATTACAAGTTTAGGTACCTGTGAGAGAGATGTAGGCCCTACAAATTTGCAATGACAAAAATGCAACTAAAACATTACATGGAATAATTAGGAACAAAAATATCACAAAGGAAACTAAAATGAAAATTTATAAGAGCATAATACAGAATATTTTGTCATATGGAAGTAAAACTTGGTATTTGACGGAATTACAAAGGAATAAAATTAGAACAGTTGAATTTGATTATTTTAGAAGAAGCCTCCAAAAAACAAGACAGGGTAAAATAAGAAATGAATTCCTTTGGAGAGAAATGAATGTCACCACATCGGTTGTTAAGAGGATTGAAATCAAACGCTTAAATGGTATGGCCATGTACAAAGAATGGAAAATGAAAGATGGCCAAAAAATATATACCAATGATCACCCCTGGAAGAAATAAACGTGGCAGACTAAGATGGAAATGGAAAACCTATGTCAGAACTATAATGGATGATAGGAATTTGGAAGAGAGAGATTGGAATGATAGAGATAAATGAAAACTGAACACGGCAAACCTAAAAATGGGGGAAAGCCGAAGAAGAAGAAGAAGAAGAAGAAAACACCATCGTGTAAAAAATAATGTACAACGCACGTTTGTGAAGTGTTTTACAGAATCTCATAAATTAAAAACCTCGCTATCGCTCGGGTTTTAATCATTTCCTCACTTCTGTAAATATCACTTTCCAACCTCGTATTGTAATGTACATTGTTAGTTTTAATTTTAATTACCATTAACTTTATTGTATTAGATACTATTTTGTGAATGTTCAGTTTAGCCAAATAATCGTTTAGCATCTAATATTATTGTGATATTGTATTTGAATGTAACATATGTAGTTCCTGGTGAAATGTAAGAGAAAGCCAGATGACCTTAACTTCACCAGGCTAAATAATAAGTAAAATCTCTCTTACTTGTGGACACCGAAAATGTCCGTCACGGCAGAAATTGCTTAAACTATTGTTCGATTTGGCTGTTTTTATCGGTGGCGGTAGTCTACTATTTATGTTCCATCTAGTCCCGCGAGTACCGGGGTCAAATCCGGTAGGGGTCGAAGGATAGTCCTCCGGAAGGGACACAAGCCGTGGGTCCGAGTCTGAAGATTTCCAAGTTCGTAGAAGATCCTAAAGTCTGAATAAAGAGGTATCTAAGCAAAATGTGTCCGCGCTGTAGCCGAATGGTTAAGGCAAGAGGCCTTGGCGCAGAGCTACAGGACTTGGGTTGTTGGAGTCTCCATGGGGGAAGACATTTTTTCACGGAATATCGGCCAGTATGGGACCGGTGTCCACCCAGCATCGTGAGGAATTTGGGTAGCTGCAATAAGTACCGGCTCCAGATTGAGAAAACCAGCTATAACGGCTGGGAGACCCGACATGTTGACCACATGTCACCCTTACAGGGCAGGATCATCGCCTAGGTCTGTGATTAGCAGATGTAGATGTGAGGCCAGTACCCGGCTGGTAGGCCAAGGGCTTTCTAGGTCTATCGTACCATGGAGTTTGGTTAGTCAAGTTTAGAGCTAAGAAACGTTTACCAACTTTTTTCATCCTAGTAATACCTTAATGGGGCACGCCGTAGCGTAGTGGTTAAGGCACTGCGCTACAAGCCAGAAGGTTGAGGGTTCAAGTCCTAGTGGGGTCAGGGTTTTAAACTGACCCAAACCTTCTGGCGGCCCTATGGCCCTGGGGTCGACTCAGCCTCTAACGGAAACGAGTACCGACCACTTGTTCTGGGGGTAAAGGCGGCCGTCACGTAGGGTTGACAACCCGGCTGACATCAAGTGCCGATTGTCCAGAAAAAGTGCGAGCCTTAACCTCCTACTACACCAAAGGCCTCCTGAGGCCTGTTGTGGGATTACATTACTTTAATACCTTAATTACCTACTAGATGTCTCATTTGGATGGTATGTTGACCGCATACCATTCATGATTTTTTTGTGAAATAAGCGTAACTTAATTTACTTGGCCCAGTAACCGCGCCGTAGCCGAGTGGTTAAGGCAAGAAGCCTGGGCGCAGAGCTACGGGACTTGCGCTGGTTCGAGTCCCCATGGGGGGAAGAAATTTTCTCATGGAATTTCTGCCAGTATGGGACCGGTGACAACCCAGCATCGTGAGACATTTGGGTAGCTACAATAAGTAACGACTCAAGGTTGAGAAGACCAGCTGTAACGGCTGGGGAACCCGACATGTTGACCACATATCACTCCTACACTGGCTAGATGATAATATATTCTGTGATTAACACATGTGGATGTGAGGCAAGCGGCCGGCTGGTAGGCCAAGGGTCTTCTAGGCCTGTCGCACATGGAGTATATATAGTAATTCCTAACACAGGAGAGGCTAAGGTATGTCATTAACAAATTCAGATGTTATACTAAAATAATGAACAGCTAATGACAAATGAGGGAAATTTTGAGAAGTGGCTGAATTCAAATACCTAGGAACAATAATCACAAACAAGAATGAGATGCACAAGGAAATTAAACATAGGCTCAATTCTGGAAATTCATGCTATTATGCATTGCAGAGACTTTTGATGTCCCAACTCCTTTCAAAAAACGTTAAACTAAAAATATATAAAACTATTATTCTACCAGTTATGTTATATGGGTGCGAAACATGGACTCTTACTTTAAGGGAGGAAATGAGATTACGAGTTTTTGAGAATAAAGTTCTTAGGAAAATTTTTGGGTCAAAGAGAGATGAACAGACAGGTGAATGGAGAAGACTACATAACAATGAACTACATGGTCTTTATAGGAAGCCAGATATAATAAGAACAGTTAAGTGTCGTAGACTGCGATGGGCAGGACATGTTGCGCGTATGGGGAATGAAAGACGTGCATGGACGCTTCTTGTAGGAAAGCCGGAG
This sequence comes from Diploptera punctata, assembly GCA_030220185.1. Taxonomy (NCBI): domain Eukaryota; kingdom Metazoa; phylum Arthropoda; class Insecta; order Blattodea; family Blaberidae; genus Diploptera; species Diploptera punctata. The sequence continues at coordinate 179,642 of JASPKZ010006831.1, read as the reverse complement.
GGAAAACGCCCGGTTGGTAGACCAAGAATTAGGTGGGAGAACAACTTTAACTATGATTTGAGGGAAGTAGATTATACAGGGAATGATTGGAAAGCATTGGCTCAGGATAGGGATGCATGGAGAGCTTATGTCCGCGCGGCCATGAACCTATGGGTTCGATAGTGCTAGTAAGTAAGTAATACTAAAAATAATATATTCATAGAACCAATAGAAAGTTATTGCTGTCAGTTCACTTCACTTAGATAATATAGTTGAACAAAAGGTCTAAATGTTTTGAAAAGAATATAATTTTAACTGGAGGGTATTTAGTATCGGAACAAGGAAACTGGAAATAGTAGCTTGCGACAGATAGGTTATGTTCAAGGACTTCAGGCTCCCTGTCCTGTATACGTGCTTGTGAAAGTACTCATAGCAATTATCGTTCTTATTCAAGGTGGAAAGGTAACGGGAACGCCGATAATTCACAACTCTGCATTACCGCACGAGGGAAAGAATGACTTAGGGACATTCGTGGTAACTTCTGTGATACTGTGATCTTATTCAATTCTACTTTAATTTTCACTTCATACTGTAGAAATATATATATACTTTCAGATGTGTTATCGCACTAGATCATTACTTTTAAGAAATATTTTGTTTCGTTGAGGTTATTGTTACATATTTAAAAAACACCTAGCTTAGCTCAGCCTAACCTAAACTAACCTAACCTTTAGATTAGCTTTTGGGTTGGTCTTTCACAGATTGGAATAGCCCACTTAAATTGCATTATGGTAGCTTTAAGTTTCGTTGGCAACGCGACTTCAAATATCGTGTAGGTATATGTTGGCTGCATCCCGTGATTCCATAGTGTACATCGCTTCACGTCTGTTGGCTCATGCGCATTTTGTGTGGTTGGAACTTAAAAAAAATCTTGTCACATGTTGTAAAGTATTTTCTTTATATTCCACCGAAGTATAGCCTACTTTGTAAGTGTGAATCCTGTTCTTGTTTACAGTTCAGAGTGATCTCTACAGTATGCTTGAAGCTTAATGAACCTCGCGCCATTGTAAGGAAATGTTCCATCTCTAATAATTATTATTAGTCTATAACCATGAGATGCTAAGGGCCCACACGCACATTCTATAGAGTAACATTAAGAAATTATGGCTGGAAGTGAACATTATAAAACTAAATATAGGCCTATGGTCACACATTAAATTATTATTCTGTACGTGTGTTTGTTACTAAACTCTTCCTAAACGATTACATCCGATTTTGATGAAATTGTGTGTGTCTGATTGGGTACCTCGATGGATTAGATTCACAATTGGACCCTCTAAAACCATTAGGTGTAGGAATTCAACTGAAGTAAAATTTAAAAAATCGCTCTAGCGGTCACATTTTTTTATGTTTTACAACGAAACTCAGTATATCGTAATAAAATAAACCGAGGTAGGTATTGTCAAAAAATGAGCGAAAGCCGACAATTAGAAGTGGAGGTTTACTTGAAACCAAAGATTAAAACTGCCTAAACGACTGGACCGATTTTGATGAAATTTTTGTGTGGGTTTGAGTGGGTCCTTGGATGGTTTAGATTCACAATTGGATTCGGTATGTTTTTGTCAGATATGTAGTCATCTGTATTATCGACATATTCCACGCGAAAATAATGTGACTTCATCATGCACGCTTATTGAGGTACAACAGATGACAGTGAAGAGTTTTTTTGCGAACTTATTTAATAATATCTATTTATGTCTTAATTAATGAATTTTATGTTAAAAAGTAACATATTTTATCGTCTGGCCATAACACTAGAATTGAACGTTCGGACAGGAAAATGTCTGCCGTGTCCGCTAGTTAAAATAGGCGATATAATGGAAATGGACAATTAATGGCAAATGAGGAAATGTTTGAAGAAATGGCTGAATTGAAATACCTAGGAACAATATCACAAACAGAAATCAGGTACATACAGAAATTATACATTGGTTCTATTCAAATTATTATGATATCTTGTCATCCCAACTTCTAAAAAAATGTTTAACTACAAATGTCTAAAACTGTTATTCTTCCAGCTATATTTTATGGATGCGAAACATTGACTCTTACACTAAGGAACGAGAGAACATTACGAGTATTTGAGAATAAAGTTCTTAGGAAAATTGTTGGATCAAAGAGAGACGAATAATTACAGATGAATGGATAAGACTTACGTAGCTGCATTATTCTTATGCCAAACCAGATATAATGAGAACAGTTAAATCTCGTAGATTGCGATGAGAAGGGTGACAAATGGGGAAGGTAAATACTTGAAGGAATCTCAGGGAGAAAGTGCCGAATAGGTAGCTCAAGAATTTGATGGGAGAATAACATATAACCATGATAATGTTGAGTGATTCCGGCCTAAGTGGCCTTGGTCCATTTTTGTGTGTTCCTACCAGACGTTTCTCCCTCAACTTTATAAACTTAAACCAACACCCGGGAGGATGTGTTGGAGTTACCAATTCGGGTAAATTGGTGAGCTACATAGTACGTCAGGTCGCTCAGTCGTCACGATCCCACAGTTGGTTCACGGGTTCCATGAGCCTGGCAGGGAGGACTGCTTTGCTTGGGAGCATCGCAGATCCACCGACCATCCCCCTGTTCCACCTCCAGGGACGCATCCTGCAACTGTTGTGAGACCGGCTAGGCTTGACCCTCCAAGCCCGCAGTGTGAGACTTTAGTACATCCAGGTGCTCATCTCCTGGCGACCCTACATTTGGTCCACGAGGCGGTAGCCTTAGCCGGAAGTCAGCGTAGATTCTCCCAGTCTGCGCTGATCCGGGCCGTGCCCTGATCTACCTCCCAGGGACGTGCCCTGCCGCCGTTGTGGGCCAGTTTACAACTCGCATATTCCTGCAGGAAAGTTTATAATACAACAGGGCGCCAATCTCGTGCCGACCCCACTAATGGTTCATGAGTCCATCGGACTTAACCGGGAGGACTGACGAGCAGATCCACCGACTTTCCCCCTGTGAACCACCCAGGGACGCGTTCTGTTGTTGAAGTAGGTCCAGCCTGAGCTCCTGACGATCTCACAGTTTGTCCTCGGGTCAGTGAGTTCAGTCCCAGGTTTGGCGCAATTCCCCCAACCTGCAAAAATCAACTGCGGAGGGCATCTTCGGTGGCGAGTACTTCTAGGTGTTGTTTCCTGGTAGGAGGCTCGACAAAAAACAACACCTAGAAGTACTCGCCATTGAAGATGCCCTCCGCAGTTGAGGGAGAAACGTCTGATAGGAACACCAGTAATGGACCACGGTCACATGACCCGGAATCACTCTACATTATGATTACCGGCCGTGAAAGCCTGCATTCAGCTATATAACTATGATTCTTGGGAGGTAAATTATACAGGTGCAAATTAGAAGTGGAAAGAAAAATTATAGAACAAATTCAGAATTTAATTATTTAGGTGTATTAATGGGGTTTTCCTCACTTGTAAGACAAATGTCAAGAAAACTTTAAGGCCCAAACGGTCCCCGAAATCATATGGCCATCATCATTGTCATCATCCTTATCATTATGATAATCCTTCACCGGTGTGGAAAGCAACGCGAAGCTATCACACCTACAATTCCCTAGTAAAGCTGCAAAGCATAGCATGAAAATGCTATGATTGCAGTGAAAGATCTGCCCTCGGGCAGAATTACTATGGATGGAGGTGTATTAATAACAAACATTAAAACTCTTATAAAGGAAGTAAATAAGCAAGCTGATAAAGCAGCACAAATATCATGATATATGACAAATTTTATTTGGCACAACAAACATATGTCAATAGAAAGCAAAATCCACATATGCAAAACAACCAGTTACCATATATGGAGCAGTAACTAGGGCTGATACAACAAAAACTAAACAAATAATAAGCACATGTGAAATGAAAATTTGAAGAACTATTCAGGGGAAACATTATTTGATAAGATAAAAAATACAGTAATTAGAGAGAAATGTCAAATTCAAGACATCATCATCATCAATAACAATCGGGGATTAGGCCATTAGCCTGTTCCGCTTCGGGATTGAAATTGGTCCCTCCATCACTTCTTAGGTTGTCCTGGGTCTCTTCTCCCAGTGGGTCTGTAGTTGAATAGGTTCAGAGTTAGTCTATTGTTTGACATTCTAAGGAGGTATTCATGCCAATTATGTTGGAATATTTCGATGGTTTCAGTTATTGCTGGTGTGTTGAGAGTTTTGCGGATGTTTTCATTTCGCATGTGGTCATAAAGAGTATAACCCGCTAAAGGTATTAATAACTTTATTTCTGTAGCTGCTATTCTATATATATAACTTACTTCAAGAAATAACCAAATGTATTATAGGCAGACGAAAATATTGGAAAGATCGTATATTTTATTTTATTTAGAGCCCCACCACCACCCCCCGTATTACCTCGGGCATAATACCTTATCCCCGGGTCTGCTCTTTGTCCCTAATTATTACTAGTCTTTATTGATAAACTTAATTAATTTACACTTCGGGTTTATGGAGTGTGTTTCTGTTACATAAATGAGTGTGTATGTTTGGTGTTTGTTTGTGTAGGCCTATGTGTGTTTGTGGGTGTGTATGTGTCTGTGAAGACGAGAGTGTTATTGGGACATCTCATATATGTAAAAATAACGGAAGACAATAGATTTGCATAGAAGAGCTGAAGAAGATAGATCAATGGACGGGAGAAGAGCAAGAGTAAGACCAGCCAAGAGATGGACAGACAGTGGGTGCACATACATTACGTCTTTCTCCGAGGAGTGTGATTTGGAAATAAACAGGATGGAAATCCTACTAATAAAAAATAAGAATAAGAAAAAGAAGAAAGAAAAAATAAATTATACCGGGGGATGAGTTGAAAACATCTCAGGATAGGGATGTATGCAGTGCTTATGTCCCTGCGGCCTGAAACTTGGGGTTCGACACTCCAGTAAATTTGAGATATTTCCTAGCCCTGATCATAAGATTCTAAGATTTAAACATAAAAATGTCTATTAATACAGGGATGGGTGATAAAATGAATGTCCCTGAATACAGGCATTCACACAAACTACTTGACCCACTTAGATTATATTAGGGAAATCCTTGTCTATCATGCAATTAAAAATAATTAAGCATCCTTGGGTTTTTACCTCCCAATTTATCCATATTTCTATTTTTAGTGGTCAATATTTTTCTAAGGTCACTTCCCCATTAAAATAAAATCATACGGGCCAATATTAGGCCATCTAAATACGGGGATATGATGCAATTACATTCTATAAACGAGAGATAAGCTAATTTATTTCTCTCTCTCTCTCTCTCTCTCTCTCTCTCTCTCTCTCTCTCTTTAAGTTTTCAGATATTTTACGGTTCCAGCAGGAATCACCATAAACAAAATGAATTACTCCTCTAGTTGAATTAATGACTTCATTATTTATTTATTTTGTCAAAAACGTATCGACTCGAGGAAATGCACATGGAGGCTATTAGAGCGATTTTTAAATTTCCGCTAAACCCTTACTTGTAACAGTCGGATTTCTTGTTTTATTTCTATACGATATACTGACTTTCGTTTCGAAAAATCGAAAATGAAAACAGCTGGATGGATTTTTAAATGTTCGCCTCCGATTAACCCCCACTCCTAATTGTGCGATTTTGCTAGTTAACGAACTTGTGATTATTTTTATTAATTATTGATTGCTATATACCGAGTTTTGTTCTGTAAAAATAGGGATCGCTGACATGATTTTTAAATTTTCGCTTGAGACTAACCTCCACTCATAATTGTGCGATTTTGCTGGCTAAACAAACTCTATTTTTTTTCGTAATTGATTGCTGTACGTCGAGTTTGGTTCCGAAGAAGTTCGGCTACTAGAGCGTTAATAGATATGCATTTTTGGTGTCATTAGGAAGGATCGGTGACTATGTGTAATTAAAAAAAATATTTTCATGAGAACAAACTCGATGGCTTCATTTCTTCAAAATTTTCTAAAAGTGACTTCAGGTTTTTTATATAAAACTTCTAACCTACTGATTTATGTGTGATTGTCTTATAGTGAAGGCTGTACGGACTTGTTGCGTTCTCGTTTGAAATCAACTTGTTGCCGACTTGCTTTAGAATCTCTGTCTCCTCATGTATGTTTATATTTGATAGGTTCATATCTCTGTTCAGTATTGTGAGGGTATTATCTAGGCTTATATCTTACATTGGTGTAATGCGATGTCATTGAGGCAAAACAATCTCGTACTGAGGATGGGACTAGTTCCGAAAGGTCTACGATGTTTTAAATTATTTATCAATTGTGAAAACTGCAATTACAAGGTGTTAATTTTATATTATAATTTTTATATTCTTCTTCTTCTTCTTCTTCTTCTTCTTCCTTGCAAGGATTGAACCTTCTTGGTTCGTTCAGGCTCCAAGTATTATAGCTGTTGTGTCCATCTCTTTCGTGGGCGTCCCCGATCTCTTTTTCCTCCTCTTGGTTTTCCTAGGCAATCTGTTGGTAACCATTCTGCAGACATGATCATACCATTTTCTCCTATATTCTTCTACTTTATCTGTCAAACTGAATATTTGTAGTTCTTTATGGATATCTTCACTTCCTTTTTTATCCATTAAATTATATCCTGCCACAAATCGTAAATATTTTATTTCTGCTGCTTCTATTCTTTTAATTGACTGTTTATTCGTAGTCCATATTTCTGAACCATACAATATTGTAGGTACAGACAATATTTTATAAATTTTTAAATGTTTCTTTTTTATATTATATTTATATTATTTATATGTATTTACATTTATATTAAAATTACATTTATATTAAATCTATATTATATTAATATTACATTTATATTTATTTATTATAAAACACTGGCCAGACCTATATTATGTTTCGACGGTGAGGCCTGAACAATTCGCAGTATAGATGAAAATAGACTAACTGCGGCAGAAATGAAATTATGAGACGTACTGCAGGTTACTCAAGAACAGACCATAAAAGGAATATTATTTCTTTTTATATTATGCCACCTGTTTAAATTTTCTGAGATTGTCAACGAAATAATGGAATACCATAACTTCACAAAAAAAAACTCACAATTTACCGTTGTTGAATTTATTTACCGACCTGAGGTATACAAACACACACACACACACACGCGCACACACACACACATACATACATTGGTTATTGGTTAGAAAATACTAGGATAAATAGGTGGGAAATGAATTAGATTTTCAGATAAATCTAACCAAAATATTGCATTAAATAATATGACTGCTCAAAATGTTAGCTCAGAATCACGGAAATACAAAATTACCAACCCAACGAATTCGTCAAACTGACCGTTCGGTCACGTTGCCTCACTCGGTATCGCTAAGAAAAAAGCACAGTATATAATACTTAAAATTATTAAGTCTCATAGCCTAGGATGGGCAGGACATGTACCACGAATAGGGAATGAAAGAGGGGCATGGTAGCTCTGTACGCAATCCAGAGAGAGAGAGAGAGAGAGAGAGAGAGGAGAGAGAGAGAGAGAGAGAGAGAGAGAGCGTAGTAGGCAGACCAAGATTGAGGTTGGGAGAGTAATATAAACCATGAGTTGAGGGAAGTAGATTATACAGGAGATGATTGGAAAACATTAGCTCAGGGTGAGATGTATGGAGAGTTTATGTCCGCGTGGCTATGAACCTATGGGTTCGATAGTTGCAGTGAGTTAGTAGTTAATATAAAGTATATTTAACCTATCCAAATCATAATCTAACCTACCAAAATGACCGAAACGTGCTGATAATTCTTCGCGCGGTATAAACGATGTTAGTAAGTAGTAACGAAAGAAGTTGTACTACAATTAGTAGGGCTATATTACGATGCGAGGTTGGGAAGTGGTTTTTACAGAAGCGTCGAAAATGTAAAACACTTCACAAACGTGCGTTGTACATTATTTTTTGCGCGATGGTGTTTTCGAAATAATGAATAATAGTAAAATAATATCTTTGATGGAAATATTTGCGTTCATTATAAACAACTGACTAACGTTAACAGTGTGGGCAATGTTTATTAGTTGAAACAATAGGAAGCCTTGAGAACAATAATTGATAACATGGCAGCAAGTACGTATTTATTGTTTTATATTGTTTCAAATAAAGTTCAATTCATATAAAATGCAGTGATTTGTTTCGTATAATATATGTTAACACTACATTTTGGATATATTTTTATATATATATTGTACGCAGTATACATAGAGGACAGTGGTTTTACTTCCCACATGTGGTTTGTAATATGTAATATTACTTTTTAGTTATTTACGTTACAGTATAGATATTTAGGTTGGTAATCCCAAAATGTCGGAAGTTGAACTTTCCATCATGGTCTCCATTGCTGTAAGTACGACAAAACACACTATCGCGCAATAAAAAAATATGTAAATATACATACATGCTGATGCCATACATAAACGTACTACCTCATCTAATATATAGCGTTCGATATAGTTTACAACCTGTGGTCTTATAATCAGTAACTTGTGGTCCGTTATAACATGCAGATTCCCATATTCCCCTGACAATGGCCAAACTACACTCATCAGCATCATCATTTCAACTAACTAACTTACTGGCACTATCGAACCCATAGTTTATGGTCGCGCTGACGGTAAACTGAGCTTGAGCCTAATGTATTCCAATCACTCCCTGTATAATATACTTCCTTCAAATCGTGGCAAATATTTTTCTCGTACCTCATTCTTGGTCTAACTTCTGAGCGTTTTACCTCTGGTTTTCCTACAAAAAGCTTCTATACACCTCTTCCATTCCCCATTCGTGCCATATGTCCTGCCCATCGCTGTATACGAGACTTGACTATTCTTAATATACCTGGCTTCCTAAAAAAAAATACCATGTAGTTCACTGTTAAGTAGACTTTTCCATTCATCTGCCTGTTCATCTCTCTGTGGTTCAAAAAGTTTTCTAAAAACTTTATTCTCAAATACTTATAATCTCGTTTCCTCCCTTAAAGTAAGAGTCCATGTTTCGCACCCATATAATATAACTGGGAGAATAACGGTTTTATATATTTTGAGTTAAACGTTTTTCAAAGGAGTTGGGACGACAAGAGTCTCTGTAATGCATAATAGCACGCATTTCTAGAATTGAGCCTATGTTTAATTTTCTTATGCATCTCATTTCTATTTAAGATTATTGTTCCTAGGTATTTGAATTGAGGCACTTCCTCAAAATTTCCCTCATTTGTCATTAGCTGTCCATTTACATTTCTATGGATGAACATATTATTTAGTTTTATTGATGTTTACTTTCAGTCCCAATTTCTTATATTACGCAATAGAGTGTGCTTATTGGCCCTTAGTATCTCCTTACTAATGCCCAATAATACCACATCATCATCATCATAAGCTAACATTATTAATATCATTGGCTTGTAGACCTTTCTCATCCTTACGATTTGATGGCATTTATTACAGTTAAATTGACTCTTTCCAAAGTTTCCTTGGTCGTCCCAAATCCCGTATTCGAGTTGCTTTGTAATCATAAGTTTGTGTTGATATGCGGAATTTTTGCATCCTCAATATATGGAATTACATCTACTTCTACTTCAAAATATTTTCATGGAAGGGAAATATGATGAGGTCGTTACGGATATCTTAATTTCTTATTTTATCTAATTTACAACATCCCTTATTGGATCTTAAAAATTCCATTTTTTCGCGATAGTGCGTTTTGTCGTACTTACAGCAATGACGACCATGATTGAAAGTTCAACTTCCTACATTTCGGGGTTGCCAACCTAAGTAACTATACTGTAATATTGCATATTACAAACAACGTGTGGGAAGTAAAACCACTACCCTTTATGTATACTACGTACAATTTATGTACAAAATATATCCAAACGGTAGTGTTATTATACATTATACGAGACAAATCACTAAATTGTAAATGAACTGAACTTTATTTGCAACAATATAAAACAATAAATACGTACTTGCCGCCATTTTATTCCTGATTGGTATCACCGCCTGCTGTAGTCTCAACTAATAAACATTGCCCACACTGTTAACGTTAGTCATTTGTTTATAATGGACGCAAATATTTCCAACAAAAATGATATTATTATATTGTTATTTATTATTTTGAAAACTACTTCGCGCAAAAAAATAATGTAAAACGCACGTTTGTGGAGTGTTTTATAGAACCTAGGAAATTAAAAACCTCACTATCACTCGGTTTTTAAACATTTCCTCACTTCTGTAAAAACCACTTCCCAACCTCGCATCGTAATATACTATTATGTTTACTGTATTTTATTCCAATACCCTTTCGCAGTGTCTAAGTTTCAGTTCCAACTTTCTTCAAATTCTAATTTATTCTTTACCCAAATCATTACATCACTGGATAAACATATATATTTGTATCATCAGTTTCCGGTTTTTAAACGTTTGTCATTCATTATCACGTTGAACAATAACGGAGAATTATTGAGTAGACTCTAACATTAAAATTCAGTACAACAAAAATGGAGACTTGTAAAAGCAAGACATACAATACGTTGATAGGTATAATGACGTGTTATTAGTGAAATATTTCAATTGTATTGTTTTTACCTCATTGCTATGCCATTCCTTATTACGATATTCTGCCATTTAGGCCTACTTTTACGTCACAGCTTCATGGATAATACAGTCACAATACCAAGTAAAATTATGCACAAACACTTCAAATAGTTCACTCAAATCCTATGTAGTTATTAATAGAGAGAATTTCATAGATTAAAAGCGCAATGTTTTAAAAAAGAAATACTGTCCTACTACTTTTTTACTTTATTCTTTTTATAAACGATTCAACATTTTATACCTTGATATAGTAGTTCATCGCTGTGGTCGCGGGGTAGCGTGCTGCCTTGTCACGCAGCGGGCCCGGGTTCGATTCCTGGTCGGGACAGGCTCCTGGGTGTTTTTTCCGGGTTTTTCCTCACTTGTAAGACAAATGTCAGGAAGCTTAGGGCCCAGCGGTCCCCGAAAATCATCCGGCCATCATCATATTCCTTATCATTATCTCCTTCACGCGTGTGGAAAGAAACGGGAAGCTACCACACCTATAATTCCCTAGTAAAGCTGAAAAACATAGCACGAAATGCTATGATTGCAGTGAAAGACCTGCCCTCGGGCAGAATTACTATGGATGGATGGATATTAATAGTCACATCAAGGTCATATTGGAGTATTAATTTCCTTCCCCTACGTCATAAAACTCGGTGCAGAGTTGCATGATGCAAAGCGAGACAATCTCAACCAAAGCAACTCCTCTTACCATACAACTTATCACTGGGCTCTATGTGGCAGCTAAACAGTGACCTTCATCTGACTAATAAAAATTCGTTGATTATAGTTTTAACCAGTAGGCTTTGTATATAGTGTTCTTCGATTATTTTTTTATTAAGTTATTTTTTTATTTCACTGATATGAAGTTGTGATAATGATTAAGTGGTCACGATAGCAATATGATATTGTTTGACTTATATGCCCCTGTAAGCATTATATAATAATAATAATAATAATAATAATAATAATAATAATTATTATTATTATTATTATTATTATTATTATTATTATTATTTATTATTATTATTATTTACAGGGAATGATTAGATAACATTAGTTTAGGATACGGTTGTATGGAGAGATTATGACCGTGCAGCCATAAATCTCCGTGTTATATTAACTGGTTAGTTCAAATGCATAATTTTTATGTAGGCCTACGACTTTCTGGTATTATTATTGTTGTTGTTATTATTATTATTATTATTATTATTATTATTATTATTATTATTGTTGTTGTTTTATTCATTGAGAATTTTACTCATGATTGAGGTTTTCTGCAACTAATCTTAATAATTTAAAACTATATAAATGACTACGGACATATAGATTACCAGTTTGTAATATATCTTCACAAATTTCCCTCAATTAAAGTTCTCCATAGTTCTCTGTCCTCTGTGTCTTGATCCGTTACACCAAATTTCCTCATTGAATGTTGAATGTTATTCTTCCACGTTGTTCTTGGTCTTCCTTTTCTGTTCCTTCTTTCAATTTTTCCTGTATGGACGGCCTTTGGTAATCTTCCATTTTATTATTATCATTATCATTATTATTATCATCATTATGATCATCGTTATTATTACTATTATCACCATCATCATCGTCATCACCATCCAGGGATTAAGCCTGTTGGCTCGTTCCGGTTTCATGAAAGCTAGAATTGTTAAAATTGTTCAGACCATCTTGTGTGTGGGCGTCCAAAATGTCTCCTTCCGTGCGGTTTATAATTTAGAAATAATTTTGGAAATCTTTCTTCTGGCATTCTATCAATATGTTCTTTCCAGTCGTTCCTATATTTAATTATTCGGTCTGTGAGTTTGAAAATATTTAGTTCCTTTCTTATATCTTCATTCCTTTTCTTATCGAGCAGAGTATATCCTGCCATGTTTCTTAAAAATCTCATCTCGGCTGCTTCCAATCTTTGTTCTTGTCTTTTAGTGATCGTCCAACATTCTGATCCATACATCAATACAGGAACAGCCGTTACTTTATAAAATTTCATTTTTGTTTCTTTTCTTGTGTTTATTATTATTATTATTATTATTATTATTATTATTATTATTATTACATAGGGAATGATTAGATAACAGTTCAGGATAGGGTTGTATGGAGAGATTATGACCGGACAGCCATAAACCTCGTGTATACTAACTGGTTAGTTCAAATGCAACATATTTAGGCTATGTAGGCCTATGACTTTTTGGCATTATTATTATAATTATAGTTATATTATTATTATTATTATTATTATTATTATTATTATTATTATTATTATTATTATTTCGTTAGTCCTACAAACTTTGTGATATTCTGATATAGTAGGCCTATACTAAGTATGGGAAAAATCATCAGTAAAAATAATGAGAATATTTTTTATAACAAATATATATCGTGTTATCTGAGGCTGGGAAGTTGTATCTGGATATCCCACAACTGAAGAGAATGTTCTATCAATCGCAGCTGCCCCAGTTATTTAAAATACAACAGGAAATGGTATTACGGCACACTGCCTATCGGGGCGTTATGTTCCATTGTCCGGATTCGCAAGGTTATGACCCTATTCCGATTTTTCAGACAAAATCTGGGAATTCTTTTAATATTGTTTCATCACTTGCATATTCATTTATACATTTTTTTTATTTCACAATCTTCTAGAAACGCATGTCTAAGTTATATTGTAGACTTTCAAAACATAATTTTGCAAAGCGGCGTAAGAGTAATTGAACACTAATATAACAAAATAACATTTAAAACTCGTGTGACGTCATACAAGTGCAATAGTTGAATTAATACAATAAACTGCTCGATACAAGAAATCTGTACCAAATAATATACTGTAATTTGTTACGTGTAGTACAACGATACAATTATCACGTCATCACTAGCCTATGGTATCCACCTGCATGGAAACTCAATAAACGAACTTCGGTTAATGTGAATCCCTACTTTGAATTTGTTGTTTATCTTCATTTAATTAAGGGATTTAAATTTTGTTTAATTACAGTGATTATCATTAATGTTGTAACTATGAAATAGCATTGTTATTTTATTCAAATGTGGAAACATCTTCGTAATTTATGAACCTTTTACATTACAATAAATGTCTATTTTAACCTCCATATTCGGGTAAGTGGACCCCAATGTCCACCCTACCTTTTAGACTATTTTTATGTTTATTTACTCGTACTTCAATTATTTATACATACAGACAAAAATAAATCTGAAAGTATTTATGACTGATCGTAATTAAAAAGCGTTGATATTTATTTTATGTTTTGAAACATTATTGTTTATTATAACATTCACAAGTCATCCATCTGCAGATAGCGATGGTCTTTGGGTTTGGTAAAATTACAAGGATTTTAAATAAAATTAATTAAGTATATGGTTTTTACATATAGCATTCTCATTGATAAAATAATACGTATTTGTGTAAAGTGGACCCAGGTCCACTTTAACCGCCTCCTGGAGGGTCCACATTAACCTAATTCCTTTTTTGTGTTTAATTATTTTATACAGCTGCCATATCACATAATACCAAACTAAAACCCGTCAGTATATTAAAACAGCATCTACATAATATAATACATTTAGGAGATTTTTCAATAGGCTATTTATAATATTCAATAACAGAAATTAAGAATTAATTCTTAGCTTGAAAAACTTTTACAATGGTCGTTTCCATAAATATCACAAATAAACCCTTCTTCGCACAAAGAATAAAAGAAACAGGCCTTGAACACGTCAGTGTTGATGAGGGGAAGAAGTTCAACTATTTTCTGTTGGAGAGCAGCACAAATTAAAGAAGATATTAACAGGGTCCGCTCAAACCGAAGGGTCCATATTACGCGAACTCCCTCTACCCCCAGTTCCGCACTAGTTCTGCGGTGACTTTTTTACTCGAATTTCAGTAGTTAGACCTTAAAATATACATCTTTTTACATTAGAAAATTATAATGATGAACTGTCCCTGACATGACTGAAGTTAGTTCATTGCTAAAAGTCATAGAAATCGCAGGAGAATATACAAATGCCCTGCCCTGAAGTATTGAAATTAAAGGAGCATCTAGAGATCTTCTTCCTAAATTGTGATGATACGATCTATCTACAATGGCGTAAGAGCCTTAGCCTCTCTTTGTTAGGAGTTACTAGACCAAGGTTATTTAGTTAAACTTATTTGCCGATAGATGTCGTGAATTGTATGCGACCAATATACCGACTCAATGAGACATCTAGCAGGCAACTAAGGTATTACTAGGATGTAGAGGTCGGTAAATTTTGCTTAGAGGTCTCTTTATTCAGGCTTAAGGATATTTTACGATCATGAAAATCTTCAGACTTGGGACTCACGACTTAAAGTCCCTCCCGGAGGACTTGCTCCTTGGATTTTTCCATCCTATAAAAATCCATCGATCCCGGTTGGGTTTGAACCTGCGACCCAAGGTACCAATCATAATCATGAGTCCACCGCGGCTTTAATAATAATAATAATAATAATAATAATAGTAATAATAATAATAATGATGATGATGATGATGAATGATGATCATAATAATAATGATGATGATGATGACCATAATAATAATGATGATGATGATGATGATCATAATAATAATGATGATGATGATGATGATGATGATGATGATCATAATAATAATGATGATGATGATGATGATGATGATCATAATAATGATGATGATGATGATGATGATGATCATAATAATGATGATGATGATGATGATGATGATCATAATAATGATGATGATGATGATGATGATGATGATCATAATAATGATGATGATGATGATGATGATGATGATCATAATAATGATGATGATGATGATGATGATGATGATCATAATAATAATGATGATGATGATGATGATCATAATAATAATAATAATGATGATGATGATGATCATAATCATAATGATCGTAATAATAATGATCGTAATAATAATAATAATACTAATAATAATAATAATACTAATAATAATAATAATAATAATCGTCGTCGCCGCCACCACCACCACCACCATCACTTCACGGGCTAGGCAAATTGCCTGTTGCACCTCACAGTTGTTCTGTCCATCTTTTCACTGGCCATCTTAATTTCCTTGAACCTCTTGGCTTGTAGTTAAATGCTGCTTTTGGTAATTTTGTTTCATTCATTCTTTCTACGTGTCTAAACCATTTATCTCTATATTCTTTGATTTTATCATCCAATGGATATATATATATATACACTTGTGTCCAAAAGTTAAGGATAATTAGTTCATTTGCCGACTTATTATAAAGCATTTGTCAGAATAATACAAAATTTGGTAAGGGTATGTCACAGATAATTAGAAACATGGCACGAAAGAAACAATGGCATGAATACGTCATTCACTTGTCATTTTCACAACAAAGAAAACTGCATTTCAGAATTCGAACATAAAAGTTGAACAACAATGGTTCAAATGATTAGTATGGGGTGTGATTACCCCTGACAGCTACACAAGACTCACATCGACGTGGCATGCTAGTGATGAGGTTGTTCAGGAGTTCGATGCTCAGCAAATTCCACTCCTCATGAAGAGCAATGTGAAGGTCTTGAAGTGTCCTCGGAGGAGGCTGACGAGATGCAATTTGTCTCCCTAAGGCATCCCATGCATGCTCTATAGGATTCATATCCGGAGACCTCGCTGGCCACTCCATACGCTGGATATCTTCCTCCTGAAGAAACTCATCCACCAGTTGTGACCTGTGAGGTCGGGCATTGTCATCCATGAATATGAATTCTGGACCCACAGCTCCCCTGAAACGTCTTACATGAGGTTCCAGGATCTCTTCTCTATACCGCTGAGCATTAACAGTGCCACCTGCGAAGATGTGAAGCTCTGTGCGTGCATTCATCATTATACCTCCCCATATCAGGAGACCACCGCCACCAAATGGATGTCTTTCCATGATGTTCATGGGGTTGTAACGAGTTCCTTGCTCCCTCCAGATAGTCACGCGATGCGAATCACAGTTCAAGCTGAATCTGGACTCGTCTGTAAATAGCACGCTGCTCCACTGATTTAGAGTCCAGTCGCGATGTTCCTGACTCCACCGTAAACGTGCTCTCTTGTTATCAAGGGTGAGTGGGACGCACACTACAGGCCGTCTAGCATACAGACCAGCAGCTCTGAGTCTTCTATAGACAGTTTGTCTGGATACTCTGATACCTGAGGCGGCCGCAAGTTCTGAACTCAGTTGTCTGGCAAGACATTGTTCGGTTTCTTCTTGCAATTAACGCAAGATATCGATCCTGCTGAGGATTTGTAACTGTTGGACGACCTCCCACTGGTCTTCGCCTAACGTCTCTGGTCTCTTGGAACCGTCGCCATAACCTAGATATAACATTTTGTGGCACATTAAGTGCTATGGAGACCTCAGTTTGTGTCTGTCCTGTGTCTTCTAGCCGCCCAATAATTCTACCCCGAAGCAGAGGGACCAGATGTTGTCTTTGTGCCATTTTACTGCAATCTGTTCTTACACTACATCTGATTATATCATAACTCTCTTTTAAAAATGAAGATTTATGGAACAGGGCTTAACTGCAACAATGCAATTTTCATTTATAATTGCTATTAATTTTTTCATTGTTGAAGAGAGATTATAATTTAGATGTAAACTAAACTAAATGTACTGAGAAACGTTTTGATAAATAATTTTTACTCCTTGCTCCTCTTTAAGCATTTTGATTTTCCGTTTTACAAATTATCCTAAACTTTTGGACACCAGTGTATATATATACATATATATATATTAATTCTGTTTTTATATCTTCATTCTTTATCCGATCCAATTTTGTGCAGCCTTTTGTATTTCTAAGGAAGTTAATTTTTACGCTTTGTACCCTACTTTGTAATTTTTTGGTCATTACCCAAGTTTTACTCTCATAAAGTAATGCAGTAAAGTAAAACTTGAATCTAGTATCTCTTCTTATTTTCTTCTTTAATGTTTTATGCATAGTTCCGCATATCATTTGAATAATAATAATAATAATAATAATAATAATAATAATAATAATAATAATAATAATAATAATAATAATAATAATAATAATAATAATAACAATAATAATACTTACTATTATTATTATTATTATTATTATTATTTTATTATAGAATTATCCATAATACAATGGTTCTCCGTCACCTTCAAGAAATTCGCCTTCTGCAGTTATAATGATCTTGAACATCCTCATCTCTAAGTCCTAGTTCGCTCATACTTCTTGAGACACCATCCATCTAGCCTTCTTTGTGTCTTTCCCTTCTTCTTTTTCGATTTATTTTCTAATCGAAGATCTTCTATACAGTCCATCGTGGCATACTATACGTTCTGAGTATATTGAACGAAGCTCCTAAACAGCTGCATTGTGACGTAAAGGTAAATTCGAACAGACAGGAGAGTGATGTATGTTTTGTCACATGATCTGAAGTAGTTTGTTAATTAATGTGAAGGTGTAATATAGCCTTATTATGTAGAGCGTAACGACATGACGTTAGCCCAGAGGAAAATAATTTTCGAAACATCCTGTGAATGTAGTTGGGTGTGGACATTGTTTGTTTTAATTACAATTTAAAATGCTCTTAATTCTGATAACCAGGCGTGATTCCTGGTCTTACCTACTCAAATTGTCACTATTTAAAATTATGTTTTAGGTGTAAAAATAAATTCTTATACAGGATGCCCATAAAGTCCCTGTACATTACTATAGGCGTTGACACGGAGAAGGTAGTAAGCAAAGAAAAAAAAAAACAAATTTTACAGGGGCAGCATAAAACTATTTTCCCAACATTAATTTTAATATAATTTTGACTACTAAACAAGAAACTTTATTTGCAAACTAGTTACAAAAATCTATATTAACTTTACAAAATATATTTAAATTTAAAAAAGTAAAAATTGTTTCTCACTTCCCCTGTAAAATTTGCTTTTTATGACTTACTACCTTTCTCATGTCAATGCCTCAATATTATTCCTACCTTCAGCGACACAATAAACGTGATATTTGGGTGGACTAGGGCCTGAGAAGGATTCATGCTTGTGGAGTCCCAACGCACATCTCCCATAAGTTTTAAGGCTGTCTTTCCCAAAGTCGTCTATATCACCCCCTCCAGAGGTCAACTTTGACCTGCAAGGGGTCCAAATCAAAGTGAGTAGCACTATGCCTAAACCTCGTTTGAAGTTCATAAATTTGAAAATATTCAATATTAGAAAGGAAGATGTCTACAAAAAAAAATGGTGCACGAGACGAAAATGTTTGGGAACCTCTGGTTTAACGGAACATATCATATACAGTGAAATTGGTTCAAAGAGGAATCGTATGGGACCAATTTTTTCCACATTAGACAAGATTCCGCATTATAAAAAAACAAAAAATATTAACCCATCTTAGATTATAGAACACCGTAATGACTTTTTATGTACCGTGGATTAATTGTAGTTCTGCTGCCGTTGGAAAGGGAGGTATAGTATGTACGAGCGACTTCGATTGTAACGCTCGAAAAAAAAAAACAGTCCCGTTTCGTCAGCGTTAAAAATGTCCCCTAGGCGCGTATCCTGAAATTAAAGTATGCAGTTTCCGTTTCCACTCACTAACTATACTTTCGTCCACATCCTTTGATTCCCTGCAAATTTCGTTCTACACTGCATTGTATCGTCTTTTAAAACTGTCGACAACCAACTTGAAGATGCCTTGAAATATTTATTCCCTAGGGATGTAGCAACAGCTAGAGTTTAACTTTTGAGCATTGGACCGGAAATTTGGAGATTTTTTCATCGTGGTCTTTTAAAACACTCCCACACTTCATTTGACCATTTCCTTGCATCCATTCATTCATTATTTTTTCTTTGTGTTTTGAAATCTCATAAACTTGGGGTTTTCCACATTTATATTTAGTCATTATTTCGCGTACGGACAATTTGTTTTTCTTTATCTTCAATCACTTTCACTTTTTCGTTTAATGACAATGATACATAGGGTTTAGCCATCTTAATTCCGTAAATTCAGAAAGCTACCTGTGAATAATACGTACACAATCGGTCTCAGATCTTAAACTAATTTAAGATTTTATTTGTAAGACAGATGTTACACGCCAAATATTTGTTAAACGAACCTGTATTTCCCAAAACGGTTGAGCAGTGAGGCCGAAGAAAATTCCAGATACAGGTAGAAACTCTACTTCAACCGGCGACTGGCATTATCACTAATTTTTAATAACGGGAATTCAATGAAGTGGAAACTAATTTATTTCTCTCTCTTTCTTTCCGCTTTATAAACATTTTTTTCATGAATTGTTTCCTCGTTGGACAGATTCCGTTTTATACAAAATAAATACACGTAAAATTACTATTATTTTGCCGTGACCAATAAATTTGTTCACATTGGACAGATTTCCGCATTATTCAAGTTCCTGATTAAACAAGTTTTACTGTATTACCTGCCGTAACTAACTCACTCACTGACACTATTGAACTTAACATCCAAGAAAGCAATACCAACGCTGAAATAGTGTATTACGATGCGAGGTTGGGAAGTGGATTTTACAGAAGCGAGGAAACATGTTTAAAACCGAGCGATAATGAGGTTTTTAATTTCCGAGATTCTGTAATGCACTTCACAATTATGCGTTGTACATTATGGTGTTTTCAAAATAATAAATAATAGTAAAATAATAACATCTTTGTTGAAACTATCGAACCCGTAGGTTCATGGTCGCGCGGACATAAGCTCTCCATACATCCCTAACCTGAACTAATGCTTTCCAATCATTCCCTGTATAATCTACTTCCCTCAAATCATAGTTAATGTTATTCTCCCACCACATTCTTGGTCTACCAACTGGGCGTTTTCCCTCTGGCTTTCCTACAAGAAGCTTCCATGCGCGTCTTTCATTCCCCATACGTGCAACATGTCCTGCCCATCGCAGTCTACAAACTTAACTGTTCTTATTATATCTGGCTTCCTATAAAGACCATGTAGTTCATTGTTATGTAAGTCTTCTCCATTCACCTGTTTATTCATCTCTCTTTGGTCCAAACATTTTCCTAAGTACTTTATTCTCAAATACTCGTAATCTCCTTTCCTCCCTTAAAATAAGAGCCATGTTTCGCACCCATATAGGCTAATATAACTGGCAATGTTTATTAGTTGAAACTAGAGGAGGCTGTGACACCAATTTAGTGATTAAATGGCGGCAAGTACGTATTTATTGTTTTATATTGTTTGAAATAAAGTTCAGTTCATTTAAATTGCAGTCATTTGTTTCGTATAATGCATATTAACACTACCTTTGGGATTTTTTTGTATATACATTGAATGTAGTATACATAGAGGGCAGTGGTTTTACTTCCCACACGCGTGTTTGTAATATGTAATATTACAGTATTGTTATTTAGCTTGACAACCCAGGAATGTAGGAAGTTGAACTTTCAGTCATGGTAGCCATTGCTGTAAGTACGGCTAAACGCACTATCGCGCAGAAAATATATTATTTTTCGTTTCATCCTCTTACAAACTTCTGTGAGCGATAAATATAGGTTCTATAAACTAGCGGATATTCCATGAGAAATTTTTTTCACAATGGAAACTTGAACCAGAGCGCGTTCTACAGTTCTGCATTAAGATACTTTTGACCGGAGAACTATGGCCAACTGAAATATTTGCTGTCACTAGATGACAGAAAACAATATACAAAATTACTGTACAGTATATGTTAAACATTGGAGATTCGTTTCACGTTATATATTTAAAAAAATCTAGTCCTTACAAGAACTCTTGGAAGCAGTTTCATGCAAAGGAAATCCACTCAGTGGTGCTATTGCTGCGACATCTGTTTTTTTGAGAAAGTTATGCAGAAGGAGAATGGGATTTCTTCAGTAGGACTTCATTTCGAAGACCTGAGGGTAGAATAACCTACATTGGTCCACTGAACTGATGAAATGCTTATTACCTTGCTTCAGGCATTCTGCTAAACCGTAAATAAATTTCAGACGTAAAGTTTTTGTTACTAATCTTCAGATATATAAAAAAATGCTGTTATTAAGCTATGAAACTGATATAAATAAAGAATGGGAGGCTATAAGAGATACTACTAAATTGTCAGCATCAGAAAGCATTGGTTGTTTAAAAAAGAGGCAAAAAAATTGGTTTGATGTGGGAATGTGCCGACATTGTAAAGAAAAGAAAGCTAGCAAAAATGAAATGGTTACACGAGCTAAATATGGTAAATTTAGAGCAATTGGGTAGTATTAGACGGGAAACCACCAAGTTACTATAGAGTAAAAAGAGGGAATATTTGAGAGAGAAGATTAATGATCTTGAAATGAACGCAAAAAATAGGAACATTAGAGAATTATATCAGGGAATTAGTATAGAGAAGAAAGGGTTTCAGGCTAGAACAAACATAATTCGGAATGAAAATGGGGATATGATTGCAGATTCCAGGAGTATATTAAACAGATGGAAAAGTTACTTTAATCAGCTATTAAATGTACATACAAAACAGGACATTGAGGAGGATAATTTACAGACAGCAGAAATGCTAGTCGCAGAACCAAGTGCATTAGAGGTTGAAATGGCGATTGAAAAATTGAAGATGTATAAAGCATCAGGTTCAGATGAGATCCCAGCAGAACTGATAAAATCAGGGGGAGAAGAATTGATGGACAAAATACGCTGGTTGCTTAGTATGATTTGGGAAAAAGAAGCTCTTCCAGATGAATGGAAAGAATCAATTATCGTACCAATTTATAAGAAAGGAGATAAAACTGATTGCAACAACTACAGGGGCATCTCATTACTTTCAACTTCGTACAAAATTCTAATATATAACAAATATATTAGTAAGCAGACTTACTCCCTATATTGATGACATTCTAGGAGATCATCAATGTGGATTTAGAAGAAACAGGTCTACAACAGATCAGATTTTTAGTATAAGACAGATTTTAGAAAAGAAATGGGAATATAATGGTACTGTACATCAACTATACGTAGACTTCAAAAAAGCATACGATTCAATTAAAAGGGAGAAGTTATATAGTATCCTGCTGGAGTTCGGAATTCCTAAAAAGTTAGACTTATACGAATGTGTCTAAATGGCACAAAGAGTAGGGTGCGTGTAGGCAAACAGTTTTCGGACACTTTTGAAATCCAGAATGGGTTGAAGCAAGGAGATGCACTATCTCCTCTACTATTTAATTTTGTACTAGAGCATGCCATCAAATCTTTAGAGAATGAGGAAGGCTTACAACTCAATGGTATTAATAAGCTGTTAGTTTATGCTGATGATGTAGTACTATTGGGCGATAGCGAGGAGATACTAAAGGACAGCACGCACACACTATTGAGTAACACTAAGAAATTAGGACTGGAAGTAAATATCAATAAAACTAAATATATGGCCACACTTAGAAATACGTTATATAATGACAATGGACAGCTAATGACAAATGAGGGAAATTTCGAGGAAGTGGCTGAATTCAAATACCTAGGAACAATAATCACAAATAGGAATGAGATGCACAAAGAAATTAAACATAGGCTCAATTCTGGAAATGCGTGCTATTATGCATTGCAGAGACTCTTGATGTCCCAACTCCTTTCAAAAAACGTTAAACTGAAAATATATAAAACTATTATTCTACCAGTTATATTATATGGTTGCGAAACATGGACTCTTACTTTAAGGGAGGAAAGGAGATTACAAGTATTTGAGAATAAAGTACTTAGGAAAATTTTTGGACCAAAGAGAGATGAACAGACAGGTGAATGGAGAAGACTACATAACAATGAACTACATGGTCTTTATAGGAAGCCAGATATAATAAGAACAGTTAAGTCTCGTAGACTGCGATGGGCAGGACATGTTGCACGTATGGGGAATGAAAGACTTGCATGGAAGCTTCTTGTAGGAAAGGCAGAGGGAAAACGCCCAGTTGGTAGACCAAGAATGAGATGGGAGAATAACATTAACTATGATATGAGGGAAGTAGATTATACAGTGAATGATTGGAAAGCATTGTCTCAGGATAGGGATGTATGGAGAGCTTATGTCCGCGCGGCCATGAACCTACGGGTTCGATAATGGCAGTGAGTAAGTAAGTTTTTACGGGTTTGTTATAAGTCATGTCACGAGTGATTCCCAAATCATCGAAAAATTCACAAGTCACTTTGTGACTCGTGAATTTATCTAGATAATTTGGAAGAATTTGTAAGGACTATTCAATGAATAAAATTAAGCTGTTTACTCAAAAATCATTATTTAAATATATTTATTTTAAAATATTTATATAGTTGATATAAACGGTGATGTTGGAAAACAAATCATAATTGTGTGGTTATGTTTCATTTGTTTATTCATTGTAACTTGATCATATTATTTATTGTCAAATAGGATCGCAAAATTGTAAAAATGCACCCTAATGCAGAAAAAATGAAACACATCAAACTGTATATTATAACCAACATTATAGGTTATTGATTTACTTTTTTAGTAAACAACTCAGTAAAATCATTATTTAAAGACACAATTATCAAATGTGAAGTTCGAAGGAATCTGTTCATTATTTGCTATATCCGATGTATTTGTTGGAGAGTCAGTCACTGCAAAATAATGCTCTGACCTGTTGAGAATACAAAGAAAGGAGGAGCTTTCTTTATCACAAGAGCAGGAGGTGGTAAAGAGAATTCGATAAAGAATGAGTGAATCACGACTGTCATTGATTTTAAAACAAATTTATTGAAACGTGGTTGGTATAACAGCAGATTTAAGCGAGTGCATCTCGTCTTCTGAGATCATGGCCATTTAACTGCTGGCGAGTCTACCTCCTCTTTTGAGGCGAATGGGTTAAGGAAGAAGATGCACTACACAGAGATTTCTGGCGACAAATAACTGTGGGCTGACGGGGAACCACTGTAGCGTGGACTATTCCTAATAATGAAAATTATTATTATTATATTTTTATTATGAGTTACTTTCTACCCTTCTTCAGAACCTACTCCCCGTAACATGTAATGTTATAGTGAATTTGGGATGGCTATAATAATTTTTCCTTACTTTAATTACTTCCTTTGTATATATTTTTATCTTTTCTTTTTTATATATAGTAGATTCGAGCCGTTATTCCTTTGGTTATACATCCTTCCATTACTTTTAATTGGATCTAATTTTATTGTATTACACTGAGCAACAAAAAATAAACTTTTTCTTTTGTCTCAGAAAGAAAAATATGTGGTTCTGATAGTATTTTATCTCCTGAATTCAAATATGATATCGGGGTTTCTCCATCACGCAAGGTTTCCGAGAGACAGGTTTTTATAATTTTCAAACACTTTAATATTTTCGCATTCGTAACTACACAATATTCGAACATTCGGACTCACCTAAAAGTAAGAAATGACGATTTTCTGCTATATTTCGTCTGTGGAGCATGCCTCTTGATGGTCCAACAATAATCGGCCATCATATTAGGATTCCGTTTGTCTTGATATATCTTTTCCATAGCTGAAATCATTTGAGTTAGCTCATTTGGTTTTATTTTACAATGGACAAATGGACGAAAAAACGTTTATTAAAAAATATTTTTTTAAATCCATTAATTGAAATAGAAATAAAAAAAACTGTCGGTGATGGAGAAATTCCGAATACATATTTGAAAACACGATAAAAAACTGCATTAAGTACAACTATTGGTACTCATGAGACAAAAATCATGTTGACCAGTGCTTTTAGACATTATTTTCATTAATGTTCAGTTTGACCAGATATTTAATTGTTTGGTATGTATTATTATTGTATTTTTGTTGTAGTTATATGTAACATATTTTTGTTCTGGTGAGTGGAAGAGAAGGCCACATGACCTTAACTCCACCAGGCTAAATAAATCTATTCTATTCTATTCGTAAAGATTTCTAATCCACGTACAATAAACTTTTTTTTTAATTCAGTGCCCCAGGTTATCATTTCGACATTTCTGGTCTTCTCTGCTGGCATTGGCGTAATTGTAACCCACGTCTTAGGTTGGGGCGCCTGGAAAGCGGTGTTACGCCTTCCCCGATGATATGGTGGGTAATGATAATGATAGTGTTGCGCCAGGAGAGTCCTTAATCCTTAACTTAATTTAAGGCGAATGTGAATGATCATGATTATGATGGCTATATGATGGTCTTACAAGCGAGGAAAAAACCCCGAAATAACCTCGCTCAGGAAACTTGTTCTGAACGGGGATCGAACCCTGGCCCGCTGCTACCTCGAGGCCACAGCGGTGGACTAAAAATGAACATTTGACTATTTTTAAATCATCAAGGTAAAAATGCAAATATGTTAGGGAAAGTTATGCAGCCTATAAGAAAGATAAGATACGAGGCCAGTAGGACTGTCTTCTCAATCAGCCCGCATGTCCCATGTGCATAAACTGTTATAATTTATGTCCCCTACAATATGTAACAATATATACTCTTAAATATTTCTGGTTGCTTCAAACATATGTTAATAACAGTTGTCAACTTTTAAATTAAGTTTCTGATTTATCGTAACATCCTATATGACAATTCCTGCTCCTTTTTACGTAATCACAGCTACACAATATCTCTTCCGAGCTAAATTCTTGTTGTAATGTAAAAAAACCAAATGTATAATTAAATTTTGATTGGTCAAATAATGGTTTTACCTCTAAGCGTGTAAGGAAATGTAGTTCGCTCTCTAAACACTCGAAATAAAGGAAATAAAAATAATAAAAATCTAATGTTATCTAGCACATATCTATATAAGTTATATGATTACAATTTTCAAATACAGTAAAAGCTCCTTATTCGCGGGTGATACATTCCGCAAATAATTCGCGATTGCATATACTACTGCGAATATGGATGGTAATTTGTATGCGTATGTAGGGGATACGTTCCAAGGTACCGAAATAAAATAAAAATTATAAAAATAATATCAATGAATCAGCGATTTTGAACAATTTCTATTAATTACTAGTTAATACCCGGAGTGCGCTGCTACTCCTAAATAAATGTTAAAGTGTTTTTACCACCAGTCGTGCGCTGTTATGGTTGCCCGGGTAATAGGCTTACCCCGATCTTCTTGGCATCAATGAAAGACAAAAATGGTTATTGTGAGTTATCTGCAGATGATAAATATATGCTGTCGTGGACTTTCTTGTGCAGTTTTTTTTTAGATATTCAACTCTGTGTACGTTAATTTGGTGTATTTGTTATGGTTTAGGCAGCGTAAGCCATTTAAGCGTCAAAATAGGGACTCTATTTCTCGTTTTTCACTATAAAGGGTGATTTTTTGGGGTGAAGGGGTTGAGTATTACAACACTCTTATAACCTATGTTCATCCCCGGAATCTCCTGAACGTTTTTCAAAAAGCCCCATCTCAATCGGATGAACGCTATGGCAGAGCACGCTTGCCCGGGAATCTACTTATCCCGATCTTCTTGTTATCAATGAAAGGCAAAAATGGTTATTGTGAGATATCCGTAAAAGATAAACATATGCTGACGCGGACGTTTTTGTAGAGTTTTGTGAGATATTCAATTCTGTGTTCATTAATTTGGTGTATTTGTTTTGGTTTAGGCAGTGTAAGCCATTTAAGCGTAAAAATAGGGACTTTATTTCACGTTTTTCACTACAAAGGGTGATTTTTAGTGGTGAAGGGGTTGAATATCACAACTCTCTTACAGCCTATGTTCATCCCGGAAATCTACTGAACATTATGCAAAAAGCCCCATCACAATCGGATCAACGGTATGGCCGTGCATAAAGTACGAATGAACGAACAAACAAACAAACATTAATTTCTATATATTAGATTATTGTCAGATGTCGCAGCAGGATTTCCTGTGCATAAAATTGCTTCCAAGAGTTCTTGCAAGGATTACGTTGGGCTAAACTTTACAACCTGCGACGCGATTTTAATTCCTTTATAAAGTGCTGTCAGATTTTAGACTTAGGGTTCATTTTTCAAATTAATTCCCACCATTTACAATGGTTTTGACATTTTTTCTAACGATAATTTCAATATTTTTTCTATGATATTTAACTGCATATAGCGGCTCCGTGGCGCAAGCGGTTAGACGCTCGCCTCTCACCGCTGGGGTCCCGAGATCGAGTCTTGGTCACTACATGTGGGTTTCGTGGTGGACAAAACTCAGCTTGGGCTTAAAGAAGTTAGTAATTTCTTCCTGTTTTGCCTCTTTTATAAGGTATTTCAATTCTAATTGATATTTAGCTGTAAATTCAGCTATACTGCCTATAATTTCTTATTTTGTCCTCTCATTTTTTTATTAATCGTACAGTTGATTCATTAACGTTGAAACAGCGGAATATGGATGCAAACTACTCGCCAACATGTAAACAGTCAAACATTTTATTTCAACGAATGACAAGTTGAAACAATAAAATACCGATTCTGGCGAGGGCGGCATTTATCAATGGACATAGCGGCACGTGAATTACGGCGGCGGTGGGTTTTAACACTGTGCTTCAGGTATAGTGACAATAAGAGTTGTTTTACTTTGATGTTAATTTGTCCAGTTGGTTTGAATCGCTCCTTGTAAAAGCTCCCTTGGCACGTGCCTGTTGTAAAAAAAGTTGTCTATGCGTTTATAAAGGATATTAATCCTTCTAAAATACCGACTGGATCCACGAATAAAGAAATATTTAGCCGCGAATACAGAAACTGTGTCTTGATTTTTTAATCCGCGAATAAGGGAACTGCGAATAAGGAGCTTTTACTGTATTAAATAAGCATTATTTTATTTTTACGTACGCGCAATGCACAATATGTTGTGCATTGTTTCAAAATGACCGCTTTCTATAGAACTTCTTAAAACATTGTAATGGAAACCAAATTTTAAAGCGGAGAGAAACAAACTATTTTGAATATTTCCAAACAGTTTAGTAAAAGTATCCTACATAAGCCATTGAGGATGTGGTGAAAATAACAGCTGAATTTACAGGTGAGTCAGCGTGGAGCATAAAGTCTCCTGGTAATGAAATTGCAAATATGGACATCATGATAAAACATTAACGTCTGATTAGGTAGGCCCATATATATTTTTTGTTATAAATAAATAAGATATGAAATTCCTAATTAATGGTGCCGTAATTAGTAATAATCGCATTGTACTTTCTTTTGGGGATTCGTGTATTTTTATTGACTTACTAGTTAATATTCGTAGTGTGGTGCAACGCCTAAATAAATGTAAGATATATATATATATATATATATATGTGTATTTTTTTATTTTTAGTTGAATAAGTACAAATAAAATTACAAGTTAATTAAATTCTATGGTATTAATTGCAACGAACCAAATATGTCAATTTTTAATTTTAGATTTTAGGTAAACCGCAGCTTCTAATGGTCGGATATCGCTGAGTTTTGGACAATACATATCTCGTTATATTTTAATAGCATGTACTGAGTTTCGTTGTGAATAATCGAAAATAGCAACCGCTAGACTTATTTTTAAATTTTCATTCCAGGTTAATTCCTACGCCTTATAGTTTTAGAGCATAACTGATAGCGACTGAACACTCGCTGTAATTGAAGAACCATAATTTTCGTGAAAAATCTGTTGAGCGGTTTAGGAGGCTATAAATCACAAACATTAAGTGGCTGAATTTTTATATATAATTTTATTTTTTCGACAGGGGAGGCGCGTTCAGATTTTGATGATTCCGGGGAATACCGGCAGCAAAAAAGTATGAAAGCACTTAGATATAGGTTACAAATGAACTGGTGAATTTGTATGAAAGCGTATTATTGCAAGTTTTATTGGTTCCACATTGTTTTGAAATGTATTATCTGTTTGGTCGAAATCGTACGTTTCTTGTTGGCAGTGCAATAGACTGGGACGTCATGGTATATCACAAAACGCGGAAACGGCGTGTGTTCAATCAGGTACCACTCGGTTCGTTTCTTCACCATCTGCTGTAAAAGTGAGTGTTAATTTGACACATTGTACACTTGGAGAAACTCGTCTGACCAACTACTCCATTAAATTTACCTGAATTAAGTTATTGCAATATAATTAAATAACATCTGGGGACTGTTTAATAAAAATTATACTTTTATTAGGTACCTATTATCAACAGTAATCTAACAAGAGGTTGTGTTTTTCTGAAAAAATCAGTAGCGACAAAGTCGCGAGTGATTTTGTCTAATGAAAAACTCAACCTCGCGTTGGATTTCGAGTGACTATTTAGCGCATAATACATCAGAAGTTAAAAATAATTATAATGTTTAATATTTACCAAATGTGAGGTTATGTATTCCGATCTTACTTCTGGGAGATTTCTAAGCCGGCTGTATAGTTATAGATAGCATATCCTTACTGTTAAATATCTTCGGGCTTGGGGAAAAATCAATAACAGATGATTTTATGAGAAATAACTGTTAACAATAATGCAGATTCATTATACAACATATAATAACTTTTAGAGCAACAGAACTAACCTTCTTTATGGTAATTTCTGAAATTTTCTTTTGGCATTTCTTGCTTTACCATAACGATCTTACATTGCTGAATCGATATCTTTGTCGAAGAAGTTAATTTGCATAGATATCTCTCATTACGAACAGGAAGAAGCAAAATTATAAACAGGAAGAGGCAAGATTATCAACAGGAAAAGGCAAAATTATCTATCTATGAGTTAAGTAGTCAATATAAAATTTAGGCCTACTAGTTAACAGTCTGGTAAATCCTATTGTTTCATAAACATGAACTAAACTGCTAAATTTGCTACACTACTTTTAACAGTTAGCCCTGCGACTTCATATAAAGAGTATAGTTCTATGATATGAACAATCTATATATAAATAGGCAAAGACAAAACAGTTAAGTGCTTTTTTTTTTCTGTTTGTCAACCGATTTTTTTAGTAGCTATTGACGAACTGTAGTGTTGTCAATGAAAAACAATTGGAAACAGTTTATTATTTCTACCTTCGACACAAAGCAAGTATCTTTTCTCCTCTGTTTGCCAACAGATTCCCTTTACACGCTTTATATTAGCTTGACCTGCATCTATTTATGTAACGGAATTTTTCAACACGATTTTCACCCACTTAAAACATTGGATCGACTTGAAACTTTGTTTACTTGTAAAGGGCCAATGACAATACAACAATTTCATATATAATACATAATAGGTTGCGGACTTATCGACTTTTTAATCCATCGTTGTAAGAAATTAATATTATATCCTCTGGTAGCTCAGTTGGTAGAGTGGTGGACTGTAGATATAATTTCAGTAATCCGTAGGTCGCGGGTTCAATTCCGGCCGGGAGGATTTTTTTAGAACAGTATTACTTTTAGCTCATATTACAATAGTATCGAATTTAAAGATATTTACGTTTTTAGAAAACCAAACTAAAAAATAAAAAATTAAATAATAGTTTAAAAAACTAAAACAATACCTTTATCAGAAAACCGAACTAAAAAATGAAACACGCTTGGGATAAAATTGAAGTGGTCAACAAAAAAATCATCTCCAACACACCTAGAATAAAACTAGATTTATCTACAAAAAAATATTTTTACCATCAAAAGCGTGTGGTGCTCTATATCAATTAATATATTTGATAATAAAGAGATATTGGTAAAAGTAAAGCCTCTAAGAGGAAAACGTAAAAACCATAAAAAGCACCCCACGCTTTTGATGGTACAATTATTTTTTTTTTGTAGAGAACTCTATTTTATTCTAGATGTGTTGGAGAGATTTTTTCTTGACAATTTTAATTTTATCCCAAGCGTGTTTGAAATTAAAATTATTGTTAATTTTTTAGTTCGATTTTCTAAACTATTATTTATTGTTTAATAATTATTGACGAGCTTTAATGTTATAAGTAATGCCACGAGTGATTTCCAAATTATCGATAAATTCAGGACTCACGAAGTGAGGAGTGAATTTATCTAGAGAATTTGGAAATCAAGAGTGACATTTGTTAGGACTATTCGAATAAAATTAAGCTGTTTACTCACAAATCATTATTTAAATATAGTAATTTTAAAATATTTATATATTTAATGTAAACGGCGATGTTTGAAAACAAATGAGAAACGTTATGTTTCACTAGTTCATCAGTGCAACCAGATCATTTTATTTATTGCCAAAGGATCGCAATATTATAAGAATGCACCCTAGTGGAGAAAAAATGAAACACATCAAATTGTATATTAATTAATTTCTAATGTCCTATCATGTAAATATGTCAATTATATTTTTCTGGAACGTTATTACCTGGGAAATAATACGTTTAAGAGAGTGCAAACAGTGGTTTCTTTTTTTTGTGGTATAATCAATTGCAACAAATGTTTTTATATTATATCCATCAAACACTTTTTGGTTAGCCTACATTTGTGCATTATATATACAATCTGATAGCTGAGTACATTGTAGGATTCTTACATCGTTATATATAAATAGTTATATTCAACGTATTTCTTAGAGAGTCAGTCACTGCAAAATAATGCTATGACCTGTTCATAATGTTAAAAAGGAGGAGCTTGATTTTAAAGTGATAAAATTAAATTGCTAAAATCGAGGTGGAAAACGGCTGTGATTGGTTGTAAATCAAAATTCATTGAAATGTGATTGGTCATTAATTTCCATTTGAGGCATGCGTTAAATAGTCAATAAAAACATTTGGAAACAGTTTTTTTTTTCCTACCTTCGGCGTAGAATCGAAGCCTTTATTTAGAAGTCTCTATTCGTCATACTTGACGCTCCTTACGTCTACAATCTACATTATTCGTACAATACTCAATACAGATGTTACATATCATTTTTATGCTATTATATTATTATTATTATTATTATTATTATTATTATTATTATTATTATTATTATTATTATTATTAAATGAACAGAAACAAAAGAAACGGAAAGAAGAAGGAATACCAAAAACAGAACAAAAGAGAAAATGTAATCCATCAATTACATGTCAAAGCAAAATAATACTAATCTTAAGGTGTCAGTGGGCTAGTGGTCAGCGTTTCTGACTACTGTTCAGGAGGTCCCGGGTTCGATTCCCGGTCAAACCATAAGATTTTTTTCTTAAAGGGAATCATTCCTGTAGTTGCCCATGGTCTGGAATTTAGGTTAAGTTTAGGTTAAGAACTCTCCTGGCGCTTCATTATCATTTATCACCATCATATCATCGGGGTAACGTAACTCCGCCTTCTAGGCGCCCCAAGTTCAGAAGTGGATTACAATTAAGCAAATGCCAGGAGAGAACACCAGAAATGTCGAAATTACAACATGGGGCATTATTTTATATATATATATATATATATATAGTCCACCGCTGTGGTCTCGAGGTAGTGTGCTGCCTTGTCACGCAGCGGGCCCGGGTTCGATCCCCGGTCGGGACAGTTTTTCTGGGTGAGGTTTTTATCGGGGTTTTTCCTCACCTGTAAGACAAATGCCAGGAAAACTGTAAGGACCAAACGGTCCCCGAAATCATATGGCCATCGTCATCATCATCCTTATCATTATCATCATCATCGTCATCTTTCACCGGTGTGGAAAGCAACAGGAAGCTACCACACCTGTAATTCCCTAGTAAAGCTGCAAAGCATAGCATGAAAATGCTATGATTGCAGTGAAAGACCTGCCCTCGGGCAGAATTACTGTGGATGGATATAAATATATATATATATATACATACATACTGTATGTGTGTGTGTGTGTGTGATAAAACAGCCAGTACAATACAATTCAGAACTAACATTGTCTAATATAAAATGAGATAATAATTGCGATGACGTGTTATTTATGGTCGAATTTGGACCAATGGGCGAACACTAATAACCTATACTTAAATAACGCCTGGGGCCTGTTTAATAAAAGTTCTACTTTTACTAGCTACTTATTAGCAGTGTAAAATTTATACTTACTAGTTAACAGTCCGGTATATCGTAATGCTTCATAAACATGAAACTAAGCTGCCAAATTTTCTACACTAATTTTAACAGATAGCAGTGCGATTTCATATAAAGAGTATAGGTCTAAGATATGGTCAATAATTCTGTGGCCACAAGTAAACATAAGAAAGTCTGAAAACAACTTTTCACGAGAGCTTGTTAATATTCAAATAACTTATTAATAATACGATATTTGCATTACTTCTGATCAAGGATATCTACCATAAAAAATATCTATCACTTACTTTACCCTTATGATACAGGAAGAAAAGTCCTTTATTTCTGACATATTAATCTACAAAATAAAAATCACCTATATTATTCTTCAGTTTGATTTTAAGGCCTTCTCTATGGATTCACTGGTACATTTTCCAAAACATAGTAGCTCTGTTGCATTGTTGTACTGTAATGTTTTTTTTATTCAATGCCACCACATTGTCATTTCGACATTATGATGTTCTCTCCTGGCATGACGTTATTGTAACCCACTTCTGAGGTTGGGACACCTGAAGGCGGATTTATGCTGCCCCGATGATATATGATAGATGGTGATGATGTTGCGCCAGGAGAGGCCTTAATCCTAAACTTAATGAATGTTAATAATGATAATGATGACCTGATGATGTTCGGCGAGTATTTGGGACTTAACGTTTCCTGACATTTGTCTCAAAGGTGAGGGAAACGTCCACCGCTGTGGTCTCGAGATAGCGTGCTGCCTTGTCACGCAGCGGGCCCGGGTTCGATTCCCGGTCGGGGCAGTTTTTCTGGGTGAGATTTTTATCGGGGTTTTTCCCCACCTGTAAGACAAATGTCAGGAAAACTTTAAGGCCCAAACGGTTCCCGAAATCATATGGCCATCATCATCACCCTTATCATTATCATCATCATCATCCTTCACCGGTGTGGAAAGCAACGGGAAGCTACCACACCTAAAATTTCCTAGTAAAGCTGCAAGAATAGCATGAAAATGCTATGATTGCAGTGAAGGATCTGCCTTCGAGCAGAATTACTATGAATGGATGGATGGATGGATGGATGGATGGATGGTGAGGGAAAAACTCCGAAAAAATATCACCCAGGAAACTTGTCCCGACCGATGATTGAACCCCCGGCCATCTGCATGACAAGACAGCACGGTACCTCGAGACCACAGCGGTGGACTTTCTTCTGTAATATTATTCTTTAGCTAAATTATCAAAATTCAATATCATTTAAAATCCATCAAGCGAGAAATCCTCGTAAAGAAAGTTATAGAAAATTATTTTCAATATATTTTTTTATATAATCAATGTCACCAGTTTGTCATTTCGACATTCCGGTATTCTCTTCTGGCATGGCGTTATTGTAACCCACTTCTGAGGCTGGCTCATTATAAGTTTGTTGTATTGAATCCAACCAGAGCAAGTTCCATAGTACAGCACGAAGACTTAAACCACTGAGCGAAACAGTTACCTATCCATCATTTTCATAACGATTCAATTAACTCACCGACAATATTGAACACGGTGGTTCAGGATCAGGTGGAAATAAGTTCTCCATTCTTCCCTATCCTAGGCTAATATTTTCCAATCATCCCCTGTATAATTTGCCTTCCTCAAATCCTGTTATTCTCCCATATCATTATTGACTTTACTTCTGCTTATTTTCTCTCTAGTTTT
Source organism: Diploptera punctata (assembly GCA_030220185.1). Lineage (NCBI taxonomy): Eukaryota > Metazoa > Arthropoda > Insecta > Blattodea > Blaberidae > Diploptera > Diploptera punctata. The sequence continues at coordinate 144,395 of JASPKZ010006831.1, read as the reverse complement.
CCTAGAAGGAGTTTCCATGTACCTCTTTCATTCCCCATTCGTGCCACATGTCCTACCCATCGCAGACTACGAGACTTACATATTCTTATTAGAGTTTATTACTTTCTTTGTATATATTTTTTCTTTTAATGTATAGTAGATTCGAGCTGTTATTCCTTTGTGTGTACATTTTTTCATTAGTTTAATTTTAATTGTATTTAATTTCATTGTTTTATTATTAGACATTATTTTCATTATTGTTTCGTTTGCTCAGATAATTAATTGTTTAGTATATACTATTATTATAATTTTTTTGTATTTAAATGTAACATATGTTTATCCTGGTGAGTGGAAGAGAAGGCCATATGGTCTTAACTTCACCAGGTTAAATAAATCTATTCTATTCTATTACATGTTATTTCCTATAAAGATCATACTGCTCACTGTTATGTAGTGTTCTTCATTCACCTCTCTGTTCTTCTCTCTCTGGTCTATTTTCCCCCCTAAGAACCTTATTCTCATACTCGTAAAGCTCTCCATTCTTCCCTATCCTACGCTATGTAGTGTTCTTCATTCACCTGTCTGTTCTTCTCTCTCTGGTCTATTTTTTTCCCCTAAGAACCTTATTCTCAAATACTCGTAAAATTTACTCCTCCCTTGAATCATGTAGGTCACTGTTGCGTAGTGTTCTCCGTTCACCTGTCTGTTCGTCTCTTTCTGGTCTAATGTTTTTTCTAATAGCTTTATTCTCAAATATTCGTAAGATTTGCTCCTCCCTTAAAATGAGAATCCAGATTTCGCACCCATATGATATAACAGGAAGAATAACAGTCTAATATATTTTTCAATTTTTTTTTGTGAGAAGTTGGGACGAAACCTTCGGAGGACTGCAGGATACACACTACTAGATCACAAAAAAAAAATGAAGACATCTTAGAAGAATTACACATGGAACCTTTAGAAAACAAAATTTCTGATTATAAGTCAAGATGGATGCAACATGTTCATCGAATGGAAGATCACAGAATACAACAAATGTTAAGATATCAACCTGCAGGAAGAAGAAGACCAGAACGTCCTCTCAAAAGACTTTTGGATGGTGTTTCTCTTGAGGCCGAAACAGGTCAACAAATGGCCTAAATTCGTGAATGTACTATGATGATGATGATGAAGTTGGGACGACAAAGAGTGCTTAGTGCGTAATAGCATGCATTTCCAATCCATCTTATAAATAAAGTTTATATTTTCAATGTATTTGTAAACAGAAATTATTTCTGAATATTAGTAATTACTGTGAGTTAGATGAAAAGAAAGTGAAATCTTAGATTAGCTGTAAACACCGGGAACAAAGGATGTCATTTTGTTCTGTCAAAGAAAGTGTTGTTCTCAATGTAGTTAAATCCCACGGGCTGTTTATAATAGTTAAGGATTCCCACAAATTATATACTCCAGGGAAAAAATCTGTTTAGAAGAAAATAAACAAATAATTTTAGTTTCATTTTTATAGAAATCAAAGTTACAATAAAGATAATCTATATTATATTCTCGGAATTATTTTTCTTTAAATTTAGTATTGCTTTTTGTATGTACGTCCAGCACTGTGGTCTCGAGGTAGCGTGCTGCTTTCTTAAGTAGCGGGCCCGGGTTCGATTCCCGATCGGGACAAGCTTCCTGGGTGACGGGTTTCCGGGGTTTTCCTCACCTGTAAGACAAATGTCAGGTAGCTTTAAGGTCCAAAAGGTCCCCGAACATCATCTAGCCATCATCATTACCATCTTTCACCAGTGAGGAAAGCAACGGGAAGCTACCACACCTATAATTCATAGTAAAGGTGCAAAGCATAGCATGAAAATGCTATGATTGCAGTGAAAGATCTCCCTAGGGCAGAACACTATAGAATAGAATGTGTATGTATATACTCCCTATATATAAAATTTAATAATTTAATAGCATATTCCGAGTTTCATTGTCAAATATTAAAAATTGTGACCGATAGAAGGATTTTTAAATTTTCACTTCAGGTGAACTCCTACATCAAATGCTATTAGAGTTTTAGTTACGCTTATTTTCGTACATATGTCAGTAAGTATTGTAGGATATAATTGTTAGACAGGGGAATGGAGAATGCTGGAAAAACAGTGAGCTACTCCATATTTATGAAAAATCAGACGTAATAATTATTAATAGTTAAGTCTACTAGCAGACTACGATGGATAGAGCATATGACGCAGATGGGGAATGATAGACATGGAAACTTATTGTAGGAAAACCAGAGAGGAAGCGCCCAGTTGATGGATAAAGAAAGGGGCGCAATACCATTAACTACGATCTGAGGGAGGTAAATCATACAGGTAATGAATGGAAGACATTGGGAATAGGAATATATTGAGAGTGTAAGTCTGTGAGGCCATGAAACTCGGGATTCGATATGGCCTGTGAGTTTTTTTTATATATAAGCACCAAGGTATTTAGTCCATAGTGAAAGCAGATTTATATTTCCTTTAATGATTCTGAAGTTTGGTAACCCCCGATTTCAAAGAATTTAAGTTGCAGGAAGTGGAAGTATGCCTAATATTTGAGTTGGATTAATGAGATATCCTATGTTGATTTATGAATTACCATTTCAAGTACATTACCAGATTAAAATATGTTTACAAAATTTACAATTTTAAAATATCTGGTTATGATCTGTGAATAATAATAATAATAATAATAATAATAATAATAATAATAATAATAATAATAATAATAATAATGATAATAATGATAATAATGATAATAATGATAATAATGATAATGATAATAATGATAATGATAATAATGATAATGATAATAATGATAATGATAATAATAATAATAAATATAATAATAATATTAATAATAATAATAAATATAATAATAATAAATATAATAATAATAATAATAAATAATATTATTATAAATGTATGGTCACAAATAGAAATACATTATTTAATGAAAATGGACAGCTAATGACAAATGAGGGAAATTTTGAGGAGGTGGCTGAATTCAAATACCTAGGAACAATAATCACAAATAGGAATGAGATGCACAAAGACATTAAACATAGGCTTAATTCTGGAAATGCGTGCTATTATGCATTACAGAGATTCTAGGTGCCCCAACTCCTTTCAAAAACGTTAAACTGAAAATATACAAAACAGTTATGATGCGAACCGTGGACTTTTACGGTATTTGAGAAATAAAGTTCTTAGGAAAATGTTTGTACCAAAGAGAAATTGAACAGATAGGTGAATGGAGAAGACTTACATAAGAGTGAACTACATGGTCTTAATAGGAAGCCTATTATAATAATAACTGTTAAGTATCGTAGACTGCGATGAGTAGGTCACGTGGCACGAATGAGGAATAAAAGACGTACATGTGAGGTTCTTGTGGGAAAACCAGAGGGAAAACACACCAGTTGGTAGACCAAGAATGAGGTGGGAGAATAACATTAACTATGATTTGAGAGAATTAGATTATACAGGGAATGATTGGGAAACATTAGCTCAGGATAGCGATGTATGGAGAGCTTCTATCCGCGTGAGTTAGTGAATTAGTTTGGTACATTACAAGATTAAAGTATGTTTACTAATTTTAAAATTTTAAAATATCCATGAATAAGAATAATAATAACTAACTAACTCACTGGCACTATCGAACCCGTAGATTATGGCCGCGCGGACATAGGCTCTCTGTAAATCCCTATCTTGATCTAATGTTTTCCAATCATCCGCTGCTGCTGTGCTGCTGCTGCTACTGCTGCTACTGCTGCTACTACTACTACTACTACTACTACTACTGCTGCTGCTACTACTACCACTACTACTACTACTACTACTACTATTACTATTACTACTACTACTACTACTACTACTACTACTACTACTACTACTACTACTACTACTACTACTACTACTACTACTGCTACTGCTGCTGCTGCTGGTGCTGCTAATAATAATAATAGGCCTAGTAGTAGTATTAGTATTATTATAGGGAAGTTTGGGTAATTTGGACCCTTCTGTTTGAGTGGACCCTGTTAATATCTTCTTTAATTGGTGCTGCCCTCGAACAGAAAATATGTTTAATTCTTCCCCTCATCAACTTTGACGGGTTCAAGGCCAGTTTCTTTAATTCTTTGTGCGAAGAATGTTTTATTTGTGATATTTATAAAAATAACCACTTTAAAAGTTTTCAAGCTAAGGATCAATTCTTGATTTCTGCTGTCGAATATTATAAATGTTGAAAAAAAAAACTCCTAAATATATTATATTATGTAGATGCTGTTTTAATATACTGACGGGTTTGGTTTTGATATTATGTGACATGGCGGCTGTATAAAATAATTAAACATAACAAAGGAATTCGGTTAATGTGGACCATCCACGAGGACCTGGATCCACTTTACATGAATACGTGTATATTTTATCGATGAGGATGCTATCTGTGAAAACCATGAACTTTATTAATTTTATTTAATATCCTTGTAATTTTACTAAACCCAAAGACCGTCGCTTTATACAGTTGATGACGTGTGAATGTTATAACCAACAATAATTTTTCAAAACATTAAATAAATATCAACACTTTTTAATTATGATCAGTCATAAATATTTCGAGATTAATCTGTGCCTGTCTGTATAAAATAATAGAGTAAATAAACTTAAAAATAGACTAAAAGCTAAGATGGACTCTGGGGTCCACTTTATCCGAATATGGAGGTTAAAGTGGATATTTCTTGTAATGTATAAGAGTTTATAAATTATGAAGATGTTTTCATACTTGAATAAAATAACAATGCTATTTCATAGTTATAACACTAATGATAATCACTGTAATTAAACAAAATTCAAATTCCTTAATTAAAAGAAAAAACAAATTCAAAACAGGGGTCCAAATTATCCGAAGTTCTCTATTATAATAGTAATAATAATAATAATAGTTTTATTAAGACTGGCGGAGTTAAGATCATAAGGCTTTCTCTTCCACTCAACTAGCGAATAATAAAATAATACAAAATTCGTATACTTACATCGATTTTAAAATCCATCCATAGTAATTCTGCCCGAGGGCTGGTCTTTCACTGCAATCATAGCATTGTCATGCTATGCTTGCAGCTTTACTAGGGAATTGTAGGTGTGGTAGCTTCCCGTTGCTTTCCACACCGGTGAAGGATGATGGCCATATGATTTCGGGGACCGTTTGGGCCTTAAATGTTTCCTGACATTTGTCTTACAGGTGAGGAAAAACCCCGATAAAATCCTCACCCAGAAAAACTGCCCCGACCGGTGATCGAACTCGGGATCGCTGCGTGACAAGGCAGCACGCTACCTCGATGGACAATTTAAAAATATTATTAAAATCTTTTTTTTTTCATTCAATTTCCCAGATTGTCATTTCGACTTTTCTGCTGTTCTCTTCTGGCATTGTAACCCTCGTCTGATGTTGGGGCGTCTAGAAGGCGGAGTTACGTTACCCCGATGATACGATGGGTGATGAATGATAATGAAGTACCAGGAGAGTTCTTAACCTAAATTCCAGACCATGGGCAACCACAGGAATGATTCCCTTTAAGGAAAGATTCCCGGAAATCGAACCCGGGACCTCATGAACAGTAGTCGGAAACGCTGACCACCACCCCATGAAATTGGTCATTTATTAAAATATAGACTAAACAATGCTATCAAGATTTTCATACTAAATTTGTTACTAAAGAACGTTCAGGAGTAATTATTTTTATTTCAGAGTTAATTTTATTTATTTCATTTTTTGAGCCTTTTTTCAGAATAGACTTTCACCTAAAATGCGGGTATGATCTAATATTAGCTAACACTAAAGAAAAAAAAAACATAGAATAAAAATAAAATAAAGCAAGAAAAGTTTCCTATACCTCTTCCAAGCAAAGTTCCAGTTCTAATGTAAACAAACCAGATGTATGACTGCATTTTCATTGTTCGAATAATGATTTTATCTTTAAGCGTGTAAGAAAATGTCGTTCACTCTATAACACTCGGAATAAAGGAAATAAAAATAATGAAAAAATGTATATAATCCAACACATGTCTGTGTAAATTATATGCGAGAATCTTAAATTATATAATTACAATTTTAATATATTCAATATTGTCCACCGCTGTGGTCTCGGGGTAGCGTGCTGCCTTGTCACGCAGTGGGCCCTGGTTCGATCCCCGGTCGGGACAGTTTTTCTGGGTGAGGTTTTTATCGGGGGTTTTCCTCACCTGTAAGACAAATGTCAGGAAAACTTTAAGGCACAAACGGTCCCCGAAATCATATGGCCATCGCAATCATCATCATTCATATTCATCTTAGGTTAGGATTAGGAACGCTCTTGGCGCACCACTATCATCATCATCCATCATATCATCGGGGCAATGTAACCCCGCCTTCCTGGCGCCCCAACCTCAGAAATGGGTTACAAATACGCCATGCCAGCAGAGAAAACAGGAATGTCGAAAAGACAAACCTGGGGCATTTGAAAAATATATATTCAATATTAATATATTTAATATAATAAAGAAGCAGGAAACAAAATATTTTATTCCTTGAAAGGAAATTAATAAGAAAAATCTTTGGAGCAATAAAGAATCAGGACGGATCATGGAGAATTCGAACAAATGAAGGAATAAATAGAATTATCAAAAACAGAAATATAATTAACTTCATTAAAGCGAAAGATTAAGCTGGGTTGGACACATATATAGAATGTATGATGAAAGAATGGTATATTTGCATTGACTATTTAGTTCATGCCTAAAATAGGAGTCAATGATCAATCACGTTTCAATGAATTTGTTTTACAACCAATGACTATCATATTTCACCTCGCTCTTCATCGATTTCTTTTAACCAGCTTCTGCTTTTGTGATAAATAAAGCTCCTGTTTTTTATATTCTGAACAGGTCAGAGCATTATTTTGCAGTGACTGACTCTCGAACAAATACGTTGATGTAGCAAATAATGAACAGATTCCTTCTACAAATTGAAGTCATTAATCCCTAAATATATTGGACCCCCCAAAAAAGGGGAAAATGATATAAAATTGATGAATTAAAAAAATTGGAACAAATGTGTCCAGGATAAAAAAAAGTGTGAAAAGAACTCGTTGAGAAGGCGAAAACATTCTCCAATTCACGTTGTAGCGCCTTATTAAGAAAAATAAGAATATATTCAATAAATACGCAACCCATGATTTAATTCTTACGCACGCGCAATGCAGAACACATTACGACTTAAATTGTCCCAAATGCCTGCTTTCTCTATACAATTTTTAAAGCAACAAAAAAGTAAAAACCTTTAAAAACCGGAGACAAATTATTTTGAATGTTTTAAACAGTTTAATAAAACATTCTCTTGATTAGCCATGTGAAAATCACATCTGAATTTATAGGTAAATTAGAATCGAGCATGTATTCGGCCCGTAATGAAATTTTAAATAAAGGCTATCTATCGACATTGTGGGGAAAAAGCGTAAACGTATGATTACATAGGCCCTTATACATTTTTTGTCATAAATCAGTAAGAAATGCAACAAGTTGCAAAATTATTATTACGTTGTATTCAGTCTTATTTCACGTAAAATTCGGTGTTGTCTAAGAACACGGTTTGCAACATTGACAGTTCCGTACACTATTCAGTCATACGACGGGTAAAAGTAGCACCACAGTTCCCCAATATACGGTGTCGGCGGAGAAAAATCTTATTTAAGATAGTTTACAGTGCTTCAGAAACTTAGCACGAAATTAGTATAGTGTATACTATTAGCATACTTTTTTTTTTCCAAATGCCCCAGGTTTGTCTTTCGACATTCCTGGTTTCTCTCCCGGCATGGCGTAATTGTAACCCACTTCTGAGGTTGGGGCGTCTGGAAGGCGTGGTTACGTTGCCCCGATGATATGATGGGAGATGATGATGATAGTGGTGCGCCAGGAGAGTCCCTAATCCTAAACTTAACCTAAGATGAATATGAATGATGATGATTGCGATGGCCATATGATTTCGGGGACCGTTTGGGCCTTAATGTTTTCCTGACATTTGTCTTGCAGGTGAGGAAAAACCCCGATAAAAACCTCACCCAGAAAAACTGTCCCGATCGGGGAGCGAACCCGGGCCCGCTGCGTGACAAAGCAGCACCACAGCGGTGGACTTAGCATGCATATAAACTGCTGGAATATAGTTGTTATGCAGATAGTATTTTCATTAGGTACCAAAACCTTCTGGCGGCACTATGGCCCTGGGGTCGACTCAGCCTCTAACGGAAATGAGTACCAGACGCTTGTTCTGGGGGTAAAGACGGCCGTCACGCAGGGCTGACAACCCGGCTGACATCAAGTGCCGATTGTCTAGAAAAAGTGGGAGCCTTAACCTCCTACTACCCCAAGGGCCTCCCGAGGCCTGTAGTGGGACTACTTTACTTTTAATTCAGATGTGAATTCCTTTCAAAAAACGTTAAACTGAAAATATCCATCCATCCATAGTAATTCTGCCCGAGCGCAGGTCTTTCACTGCAATCATTACATTTTTCATGCTATGCTTTGCAGCTTTACTAGTGAATTGTAGGTGTGGTAGCTTCCCGTTGCTTTCCACACCGGTGAAGAATGATGATAATGATAAGGATGATGATGACCGGATTATTTTCGGGGACAGCTTCCTGACATTTGTCTTACAGGTGAGTTAAAACCCCGAAAAAAACCTCACCCAGGATCCTGTCCTGACCGGGAATTGAACCTGGGCCCGCTGCGTGACAAGGCTACGTGAAGACCACAGCAGTGGACATTGAAAATATATAAAAGTGTTATTCTACCAGTTATATTATATGGATGCGAAACACGGACTCTTACTTTAAGGGAGGAAAGAAGATTACAAGTATTTGAGAATACAGTTCTTAGGAAAGATTTTGGATCAAAGAGAGATGAACAGATAGGTGAATGGAGAAGGCTACATAACAATGAACTGCATGGTCTTTATAGGAAGCCAGATATAATGAGAATAGTTAAGTCTCGTAGACTGCGATGGGCAGGGCATGTGGCACGAATGGGGGATGAAAGACTTGCATGGAAGCTTCTTGTAGGAAAACCAGAGGGAAAACGCCCAGTTGGTAGACCAATAATGAGGTGTGAGAATAACATTAGCTATGATTTGAGGGAAGTAGATTATATAAGGGATGATTTGAAAACATTAACTCAGGATAGGCATGTATGGAGAGCTTATGTCCGCGCGGCCATGAACCTACGGGTTCGATAGTACCAGTTAGTTAAAATGATAGTGTTTGACAGTCTCTGACATGACTGGGAAGTGAGTTCCATACTCTAATCATTGATATTGTGCAAGATACAGACACTGAAGTAGGCTCCTTAAACATCGATTAATTATTGATGATATTTGTGGTTTTGACACCCCTGTCCCAGACAATTTTGTTTCGTTTTTTTTCTCTGATTAATGTGTGCGTCAGTGGTTGCAAATGTCTGATTATTCAGTCTAGTGACGAAATACCAGTCTTCCGGTTTAGGCCACGAACCTGCCCAGACAGACACGCCCAGATCAAAGACTTAAAAACTGAACATTTTTACCTGCACACCTGTTGATGTTCAGGGAATAATATTGCAACACACCTTCACACTTTCACAATCTTACAGCAGAAGTTTCATATGTCCCTTTTCTGTACATCACGGTGTCATAAAATAACCATAGAATATATCATGTAATGTAAAATTCAGAATTTTCTCTGACATACGTATAAACCATTACTAAACTAATAAAATTCTTATTATATTCCGGTGAGGTAAATAGTCATAAAGTGAAATGTTAAATTATATACATTTTGGTAGGTGCCGTCGTCCTCAACTGTGGTAAAACTTCTGTTTAAAAGTTAATAACTGTAGTCCTTTCGGAAGTAGACTTCCATCATCAGCACAAGAAATGTGTGCTACTAACTGTTGTTGTTCAATATTTTGGACTTAGATGTTCTTAAGTTGTCGGTAGCTGATGATGGAAGTCGACTTCCGAAAGGCCTACAGATAATAATTTTTAAACAGAAATTTTAACACAATTGAGGTCGACGGCACCTGCCAAAAGGTATATGTTTTAACATTTTACTTCATAAATAACTAACTCACGTCACTATCGAACCCTTTGCTTCATGACCGCACGACACATAAAGTCTTCATACAGCCTAATCCTGAGCCAACATCTTCCAAACATCCCCTGTATAATTTACCTCCCCCAAAACATGGTTAATGTTATTCTCCCAGCAAATTCTTGACCTTCCTATTGAGTGCTTTTATTCTGGTTTTCGTACAAGGAGTTTCCTTGTCCCTATTTTTTTCCTCCTGTCGTGCCACATGTCCTGCCCATCGAAGTCTACGAGACCTAACTGTTCTTAATTATAATTGGTTTCTATAAACATCATGTATCTCAGTGTAATTTAGTGTTCTCCATTCGCCTGTCTGTTCATTTCTTTGCTCTTAAACGTTTCCTAAGAACTTTATTTTCAAATATTCGTAATCTCTTGTCCTCCCTTAAAGTAAGAGTATATGTTTCGCATCCATATAATATAACTGGGAGAATAACAGTTTTATATATTTCCAGTTGACTTTTTTTTTTTAGAGAAGCTAGGACAACAAGAGTGTCTGTAATGTATAATAGCGTGCATCTCCTGAATTAAGCCTATGTAGACCTATAATGTCTTTCTGCATCTCATTCATATTTGTAATTGCTGTTCCTAGGTATTTAGATTCAGCCACTTCTTCAAATTTCCTTCAGTTGCTATTAACTGTCCATGTTCATTTCTATGTGTGACCATATGTTTACTATTACTGATGTTTATTTCCAGCCCCAATTCCTTAGTGTTCAATATAGTGTGCGTGTTTTTCCTTAGTATCTCTTACCTCGCTACCACCTAATAATACTACATCATCATAAGTAATGCCATGAGTGATTTCCAATTTATCTAGAGAATTTGGAAATCAAGAGTGGCATTTGTTAGGACTATTTAACGAATCAAATTAAGCTGTTTACTCACAAATCATTATTTAAATATAGTTATTTTAAAATGTTTATTTATTTAATGTAAACGGCGATGTTTGAAAACAAATGAGAAGCGATGTTTGAAAACAAATGAGAAACGATTGTTTCTTTTGTTTATCACTGCAACCTGATCATACTATTTATTGCCAAAGGAATGTAATATTGTAAGAATGCTCTCTAGTGGAGAAAAAATTATAACTAACATCAAACTGTATATTAATTCATTTTTGATGCCGTATGATATAAATATGACAATTATATTTTTCTGCGACGTTATTACCTGGGAAAAAATACATTTAAGAAAGTGCAAACAGTGGTTTCTTTTTTTGGTGGTATAATAAATTGCTACAAATGTTTTTATATTAACTCCTGCAAGCGTTATGTGTTGACATCTATGCACTATATATATTCAATCTGGTAGCCGTATTTCTTATAGGGTCAGTCACTGCAAAATAATGGTCAGACCTGTTCAGAATATTAAAAAGGAGGAGCTTTCTTTAATATGGTAAATATAACACTGATAAATATTTCGTGAAACACAACTCTGATTGGTTGTAAAACAGAAATCATTGAAATGTGATTGGTCATTGATTCCCATTTGGGGCATGAGTTAAATAGTCAGCATAAATTAATAACTTATTAATACCATTGAGTTGTAGACCTCTTTCATCCTCTAAATATTTGGTTGTATCTTCTAGTACATAGTTTCCTAGATGTCAGTATGAGGAGGAACGCTCACCACGGACCACTCAAATGACATCTATACGAAAACAAGTGTAACTAAATTAGTATGGTTCAAATTCTTCCCTGTAGGGGCAGAGCCCCTAATCTCTGTTAAGGGAAACATGGGCGTACAAGATCTTCTAGTACAAAATTATAATAATTAATAGTGAGGAGATAGTGCATCTCCTTGCTTTAACCCATTGTGAATTTCAGAAGTATTAATAATAATTTTTTTATTATTCCGGCTTTTACAATGAATACACATTTTTCGGGTACCCATGTTCACAGTTAACTACACATTTGTTTCAACACATTTTTCCATTCTTGTCTGTTCATCCATATATCTTCTTCTATTTCCCATTCCCTCTTAGTTTCATGGATTCCCTGAATCCACGGAATATTTGGTCTACCCTTCTTTTTCCTTCCCTGTGGTTCCCAATCCATGATTATCTTAGGTAGTCTTCCTTCTTCCATCCTTCTAATGTGTCCATACCAATTTAATTGTTTCTTCTTTATAAAATCTAATATTGAATATTGTACCTGCATTTTTTCTTTTATATATGAATTTCTGATTTTATCCTTCCTGGATATTCTTGTAGCACGTCTCCAGTAGTCGATTTCAGTGGCGAGTAATTTTTTTTTTCATTTGTGCATTTAAAGCCCACACATCAGCTCCATAGGTAATAATGCTTCTGATTATTGTATTAAAAATAGCTTTTTTTTGTTTCTTTGAAGATATGTTTGTCCCATACTATTCCATTTAGGGCAGATATAGCATACTTTCCTATATGGATCCTGTTTCTTATCTCTGTTTCTTGTTTTCCATCTTTAGTAATTTTAATTCCCAAATACTTATATTCTTCAGTGTATTTAATTGTCCCTAAATTTTCTTATAGTATTAAATCTTGAGGAAGATCCCCTATTGTCATATATCTAGATTTATCCGTATTGATCTTTAAACCCCATAAACTATATTCTTGTATTAATTTTCTTGTATTAATAATAATAATAATAATAATAATAATAATAATAATAATAATAATAATAATAATAATAATAATAATGAAGAGCGCACAATGTGCATAATGTTAAGTTCATTCACCATGTGTTTCCTACCCGCACCATACTCTTTTTAAGTTGTTGAAATTTTATTAACTTGATATCTATAGAAGAATAAACTAAAGTGATTCCATTAAAGACATTGGAAGGCCCTTGGTAGTAGGTTAAGATTCTCTTCTTCCTAAACAATGTCTGGCGTGTGTCACTTAATGGAGTGACTTAATCCCTTATAGTGAGAGGGTAAAAGTTCTAGGAGTATTTATTGAAACAACCTAAACTGGAATACATAAACAAACCATACACACAAAATAGTCTTCTCAATAATACATTCATTAAATCGCGTAGAAACTGTTTGCCATTCGCTCTCAGGAAAATGTTTGTAGAAACACTTGCAATGCCCCATTTTGATTATTGTGATTCTCTTTTTACAGACTTAAATAATATTTTCACTCAAAGACTTCAATGTGTCCATAATTCTTGCGTACGTTTTATTTGTGGTATTCGAAAATTTGACCATGTTACATCGTCCCTGGAACAAGTATCGTGGCTTCGTCTAAGAGATCGTAGAACTGTCCATTCCCTATCCTTTCTCTATAAAATACTTCACACATCATCGCCTAATTATTTATCAAGCCGCTTCATCAGACTATCCGTCACACATAATCTTGACACGCGATCCCATCAGCACATTGTCCTTTATATCCCTCCTCATCACACTGTATATCATTCATTATCTTTTACGGTCTCACTTGCCGAAACATGAAATTCCCTTCCGCCCTATGTCAAAGACTGTCAAACTATAACATCCTTTAAAAACAAACTAAAGAATTATTTAATAATAAACTAACTTATACACCTCACTGATAGTATTATTTTAACAATTAATAAATTAAATTATTTATGAGAATAATATTAAGATTAACAAATATTTTCATTTGTTTAAATATTGTATAATTATAAAATTAGTTTACTATATAACATTATTTTTCTTTGTTTTTATTTACATTAGACAGCGACAAGCTACTAACAATTTAATGTATCTTGTTTAAATACATTTTATTAGTTTTAGTCTTAATCTTAACTATCATTAACTGGTTGTATTTTAGATCGTAATATAATAGATATCTTATTGATCAAATCTTCAGTGGTATTTAATATTAGAAGGAATTGTGATTGTTATATTCTGATATAATATGTTTGTCCTGGTGAGTGGAAGAGAAAGCCACATGGCCTTAACTCCACCAGGCTAAATAAATAAAATCAAAATACAATCAGCATATGCCAACCCTGCGTTACGACCGCTTTTACTCCCAAAATTTTCCCTTACATGCTAGTCGACCCCCAGACCCGTGATGCCTCTAGAATGCCAATTAAAAATCCTGGCCCAAAATATAAACATAACTAAACTAGGCGCTTTAGCGTAAAATAGCCTTGCCTTACCATCCGGCAACTGGTCTCACTAACTAACTCACTGGCACTTTCGAACCCATAGGTTAATGGCCGTGCGGACATAAACTCTCCATACATCCCTATCCTGAGATAACGTTTTCCAATCATTCCATGTATAATCTACTTCCCTCAAATCATAGTTAATGCTATTCTGCCATTTCATTCATGGTCTACCAACTGGGCGTTTTCCCTCTAGTTTTACTACAAGAATCTTGCATGCACGTCTTTCATTCCCCATTCGTGCCACATGTCCTGCCCACCGCAGTCTACGAGACTTAACTGTTCTTATTATATCTGGTTTTTTACAAAGACCATGTAGTCCACTGTTAATTAGTCTTCTCCATTCACTTGTCTGTTCATCTCTCTTTGGTCCAAAATGTTTCCTAAGAACTGTATTCTCAAATACTGTTCATGTTTCGCACCCATGTAATACGAGTATAACTGGTAGAATAATAGTTTTATATATTTTCAGTTAACGTTTTTTGTAAGGAGTTGGGACATCAAGAGTCTCTATAATGCATAGTAGCACGTATTTTCAGAATTGAGCCTATGTTTAGTTTCTTCCTGGATCTCATTCCTATTTGTGATTATTGTTTCTAGGTATTTGAATTCTGCCACTTCCCCAAATTGTCCCTCATTTGTCATTAGCTGTCCATTTCCATTATATAATGTATTTCTGCGTGTGACCATGTATATTTAGTTTTTTTGATATTTACTTCCAGTCCCAATTTCTTAGTGTTACTCGACAGTGTATGCGTGTTGACCTGTAGAATCTCCTCGCTATCGCCCACTAGTACTACATCATCAGCATAAACTAACAACTGGTCTCACATCCACACATTTTATTCATAGATGTGAATGGTCATCCACTCTGTAGAGAGGTCAGAATGTCAGATCCTTCAGCCGTTATAGATAGCTTTCGTAACCTGTAATCATTACATATTGTACATATGAAAATTATTTACATTGCTGGATGGCCATCGATCAAATACTCACCGAAATTCTATGAGAAAAAAATATCCCTACGGGAATTCGAATCAACGCAAATCCTGTAGCTCTGTATCAAGGCAAGGTCCCTGATATCTTTCAGCTGCGGCAGAAAATATATGTACATGTGTAACAATAATAATAATAATAATAATAATAATAATATTATTATTATTATAATTATTATGATATATTAACTAACTAACTTACTGGGACTATCACCCGTAGGTTCAATACCGCGCGGATATAAGCTCTCCATACATCACTGTCCTGAGCTAATGTTTTCAAATCATTCCCTGTATAATCTACTTCCCTCAAATCATGGTCAATGTTATCTACCACTTCATTCTTGGTCTACCGACTGGGCGTTTTCCCTATAGTTTTCCTACAAGAAGCTTCTATGCATGTTTTTCATTCCCGATTTCTTCCTTAAGCAATCTACGAGACCTAACTGTTTTATTATTATTATTATTATTATTATTATTATTATTATTATTATTATTATTATTATTATTATTATTACACAATTTATCCACAAAACAAAGGTTTTCTGTCACCGTCAAGAAAATTCGCTTTCTCCAGTTGTATGGTCCTGAACATCCTCAACTGTAAGTCTCAGTTCACTCATACTTCTTCTCACACCATCCATCTAACCTTCTCTAGGTCTTCCATTTCTTCTTTTCCTATATATTTTCTACTCCAAGGTCTTCTTAGGGATTCTGTCAAATGTCATTCTCTTGAGATGTCCATACCATCTTAATCGTCTCTCTTGAATTGTCTTTAATTCATTTTCTTTAACTTTAATAATTTTTCTAATTTCAACGTTTCTATTTTGTTTTCTGATCTGGACTTCCACGATGATCTTCTCCAGTAATCCATCTCTGTTGTTAATAACTTGTTGGCTTCATCATCATTACTTACTTTCGCTCCTAGCTGGAGCATAGGGCAGTATTAACTTGTTAGCTTGGCACCTTTTAATTGTCCATGTCTCTGATCCATATAACATAATACTCTCTATAATGGCCTTATGAATAAATGTCTTTGTTCTATAATAGTATATTACGATGCGAGGTTCGAAAGTATTTTTTACAGAAGCGAGGATATTTTCCGACATTCTGTAAAACACTTCACAAACGTATGTTGTACATTATTTTTTGCACGATGGTGTTTTCAAAATAATAAATAACAGTAAAATAATATATTTGTTGGAAATATTTGCTTTCATTATAAACAACTGACTAATGTTAACAGCGTGGCCAATGTTCATACAATAAATGCCGAAAATGACTTAGTTGAGACTGCAGCAGGTCGTGACACCAATCAGCCAAAAAATGGCAGCAAATACGAATTTATTGTTTCAAATAAAGTTCAATTCATTTAAAATGCAGTGATTTGTTTCATATAATGTATATTAACTCTACATTTTGGATAGATTTTTGTATATACATTGTACGTAGTATACATGAAGGGCAGTTGTTTTACTTCCCGCACGTAGTAGGAATATGTAATATTACAGTACAGTTATTTAGTTATTTATAGATTGGCAACCCCGAAATGTAGGAAATTGAACTTTCAATCATGGTCGCCATTTGCGCTATCGTGCAAAAAAATATGTTTTTACAATACAATACTGAGTTCAGCATGCCTATTACTCTTCGTCCATCTGCTATTATTTTTTATATTCCTAATTGTGATGAATCTTCTTATTCCAAGATTGATCCTACATAGATATATTTCTTGACATGTTTAATGTCATTCGTTCCTGTCAGGTATCACATCCGGACACAGACAGCAACAAGTTCATAATGCTTGTGTCCGTTATATATACAACCTCCGTAAATCAGATCACATAACTCCAGCATTTGAAATGATGTCTTGGCTCCGATTGGAAGACAGGCGAAAGATACTTTGCCTCTGATTCTTATTCAACACTTTGTCCATCTCATCACCCCTTTATATTTATATTCGCATCCATTTACGATCTTCTCACCATAACTTGAACACACGTTGGAGAGAACATTTAACATGGCAGTACCTCTATATCGAACATCTCACTATATTCATCCTTCCTTGTTTTAGCTGTTCTACTCTGGAATTCCTTCCCCTCGTACATCAAGGACTGCCCTACTCAAAAACAGTTTAAAAAATCTCACCAAATATTTGCTTAGACAGTAAATATATAACCGTGTTCTAGGAATACTTTTATTATTATTTTATATATTACACTTTCTTTACCAAGCCATACTTAATCAAATTATAGATTATTATTATTATTATTATAGTCCATCCATGTGGTCTCGAGGTAGCGTGCTGCCTTTCACGCAGTGAGGTGGGGTTCGATTCCCGGTCGGGACAAGCTTCCTGGATGAGGTTTCTTTCGGGGTTTTCCTCGCCTGTAAGACAAATATCAGGAAGCATTGAGGTCCAAACGGTCCCCGAACATCATCTGGCCACCATTATCTTCATCATCATCATAATTATCATCCACGGCGTGGAAAGCAACGGGAAGCTACCATATCTATAATTTCCGAGTAAAGCTGCAACGAAAGACCTTCCCTAGGTCAGAACACTAAATAAAAAAATTATTATAATACGTTTTTGTTCTTTTCTTGTCAACCGTACACTGTATAGCCTACGCCTATTGTGTATTATTAATCAAGTTGTAAATAATTAATAATTGCTATTATATGTATAATCTAATCCTGGTGAAGTGGAAGAGACCTTATGATCTTAACTCCATCGGGTGAAATAAAATTAATTAGATATTGCTCATCTATATTGATTGTTAGATATTGTGACATTATCCAGATTTTCACATTTATTTGAAACTTCACTTTCTGTTAAACATAGGCTCAATTCTGGAAATGCATGCTATTACGCATTAACACGAACTCTTGTCGTCCCAACGTCTCACAATAAGCATTCAACTGAAAATATACAATACTCTTATTCTCCCAGTTATGTTATATGGATGCGAAACATGGACTCTTACTTTAAGGGAGGAGAAAAGATTACGAGTGTCTGAGAATAAAGTTGTTACGAAACATTTTAGGCAAAGAGAGATCAGACAGGCGAATGGAGAAGACTACATGACAGTTTGCTACATGATCTTAATGGGAAATCAGATGTAATACGAACCGCTAAGTCTTGTATACTGCGATGGGCAGGATTTGTCGCACGAATTAGGAATCAAAGAGGGGATTTTGGAAGCTCCTTGTAGGAAAACCCAGAAGAAAAGCTCCAAGTAGGCAAACGAAAAATGAGGTTTGAAAATAACAATCATGATTTGAGGGAAATATATTGTACAGGGATGATTAAAAAAACATTATCTGAGAATAGTGGAATATGGAGAGCTTATGTCTGAGCGGCCATGAACTTACGGGTTCAATATTTCCAGTGAGTGAAATTTATATTAATTTGTAATTCAATTATTATTATATTATAATGTTAATATAATTTTTCATGTCCCTCTATTAATTCTCTAATTATGCAATATATGAAAAAAATTAATGTTAGATATTCAATAGTAGGTTACATTGGGTAACGAATTTTGGGCAACTTTTTGTTTCTCTCAGTTTTTTCATGGCTTTTATATAATTCTGGCACCCTGAGTTCAAAAATGTCAGTTTCACATACATAGAATCAATAGTTCTATGGAAAATTAATATCTATGAAAAATGTGGGAATTAACAAAAATGTGCCCACAAATATAGATGGAATAAATGCAAGCTTATGTTGGTATTGTATCTGATGATAAGAAATGGGATTTTGTTTCAGTCTCACTGACTTGGCCATCAAATTTATTAAAAATGAAGTTGTGACCGCCCTTTTCTTTTGTGTTTCTGTGGACTGTCCCTCACCAAACTCCAAACGTAGTCCCCCATCATGTTTATATCTTGATTCCATGTTTTTGAGATCCAGATGGAATCGTTCTCCATGTTCTTCACTCACATCGTCAAAATTTGGTCTAAATAAATCCTAATGTGAATGCAGATAATGTAATTTAGTTGACATTCTGCAACCTAATGTACGATGTGTACTCAGCAAATTATTCTCAATCAACTCTCGGAAATTGGGACAATTCTTGTTTCCAAGGAAGCCATGCACAACATTGCCAAATACTTGCTATGCACTTTTTTTCAACTGGTGTATTCTTTTGTTATAATTCTGCGGACTCCATGATCTGTCTTATTTGAGATCCTGGTAAAAATCCAGCAAATACTTTTGCATCAGACAAACGTGGGAACATAGAGTGAATATGTTGCAAAGCATTTAACGATTTAAACAAAGCTTTAACATAATGTTTTGCTAGTCCCAAATTTTCTTCCCCGTGAATAAGAGGGTCATGTAGAACATAATGTTCTCCTGGAACAAGTTCGTTTCTTGAAGGTGCACTTGTTGGATGCAGTGTTCGCCAGTGCTCGGCTGTTCCATAAACAAAAGTTAAAGTTTTAATAATTGTATAACAGTACCTGATATCTCAGTTGTCCTCAATAATTTGCAGTGTTGTTTTATAGGAGGCCTTTCGATAACTTATGTATCATCTTCTGCTTTCATTTTGATACTGACTGTTGTTGGTAATCAGTTTGTACAGAGGGTTTATGCTGGGTATGTTGTCATTCAGCAGGTGTTTATTTGTGGTTTCCTTGATGATTTCTAATTCTTCGTGAACGTTGATTTTTGATGCATCGTTTTCTCTATGCAGGATCCATAATATGTTGTCTATTGTGTTGAATTGATGTCCTGGTTCTACTACATGTTTTGAAAAACTGGATTTACCTTCATTCTTTATGAAATCTCTAAAATGTTCATTAAATTAATTGATTATTGAGGACGACTGAGATATCAGGTACTGTTATACAATTATTAAAACTTTAACACAGTAACCTCAACGGAGTTTCATAATGTATTTTAAAAACATCCACAAACAAAAGAAACATGGATACGTGGATGCGATCGAATCGTTAACATTTGGAGAAAAATAATATTAACCAATCATATACTTGGGGGCACGCCGTAGCGTAGTGGTTAAGGCACTGAGCTACAAGCCGGAGGGTCGAGGGTTCAAGTCCCGTTGGGGTCAGGATTTTTAAACTGACCCAAACCCTCTGGCGGCACTGTGGCCCTGGGGTCGACTCAGCCTCTAACGAAAATGAGTACCAGACGCTTGTTCTGGGGTAAAGGCGGCCGTCACGCAGGGCTGACAATCCGGCTGACATAAAGTGCCGATTGTCTAGAAAAAGTGGGAGCCTTAACCTCCTACTACCCCAAGGACCTCCGGGTCTGTTGTGGGATCACTTAATCATATACTTGAGATTGAAAAAGTAACGAAAACAAAAATAGTGATTACTATCGATCGGTCGACATTTGGATAAAAATAATCACATATTTGAAATCAGCACAAAAGCCTGGGTCAGAAACGCTTAAAGCATGCAGCGGAACATTTTCATAGTTATATAATGTATAAGATATAAGAAATTAAATTGGTGTGGGCACGTACGACGAATGCAAGAATAAAGATTACCCAGGAAAACATTGGAATGATGTCCACCTGGAATAATAAGGAAAGGAAGACCTCGAAACTCGTGGATGCAAGAAATAAGAACTGGAGGACATGGATGATAGAGACGAGTGGAGAAGAAAAATAAAACTTTAGACACTGAAAGATGTGTACACATTAAAAATGTGTGTATAAATAAATGTAATAAATGAAAAAAATTAATATATATAGGCCTATATATATATATATATATATATATATATATATATATAAATTCATTAGAGTTTAGGTAAAGAAGTAAAGAATGAATTTAGTAGTTTATCACCCACATAACAGTGGATTAGTGACGCCCGCAAGAGGGCGTGGTTTCTGGCACATTAATTTCCCAAACTGTTATATTCGTGAACTGCTTTCACGAAATATATATTGGCGACATTAAAGTGTTTCGTGATTTTGTAACAATGCTTAAGAAATCTTTTGTTTTTAATACTTAAACATGCCAAAATCTGTACGTGTCCAATAATTGTACTAAATTGTTCGAAGAATGTATTACAGACGCCTAATATAACTAACTGGCACTATCAAATCTCGAGGATCACGATCGCACGGACATAAGCTCTCCATGCATTCCTATTCTGAAGTAATGTTTGCAATCATCCCCTGTTTAATTTACTTCCCTTGTAACATAATTAATGTTATTCTCCCACTTCATTCTTGGCCTACCTACTGGATGCTTTCCCTCTCGTTCTCCTACGAGTTTCCATGCCTCTCTTTCATTCCCTATTCGTGCAACATGTCCTGCCCATATATATTCCTTTATAACTATCTAACTAACTAACCCACTGGCTCTATCGAACCCTTAGGTTCATGGCCGCGCGGACATAAGATCTCTACACGTCTCTATCCTGAGCTAATGTTCACCAATCATCCCCTGCATAATCTACTTCCCTCAAATCATGTACTTCATTCTTGGTCTGCTAACTGGGCGTTTTACCTCTGGTTTTCCTACAAGAAGCTTCCATGCACCCCTTTCATTCCCCATTCGTGCTTATATTCGTTTATTCCTCATGCAATTATTCACATTCTGCTACAATTAGTTGTGTGTTTTTCGGGTTTTTATTTAAATGTATATAGAATCACTCCTGGTATATAATCCCCAATAAAAATCATAAATCTTAATTTGAAACGCTTTAACATCTATTTTAACATACGAGTTCGTTCATTTGATTACTATTTAACGATACTATGTAATGGATCCTGGTGATCAAATAAAAACCCAGTACTTCCCTTAAATAATAAGGAAACAAGGAAAATATGACTGTCAATTTGGGCTGCACCCGGAATCTCACGAATTTGAGTTTGATGCGTCAAAAATCTGAACTAACTCAATTTGTGTTAACAATGTAATTTACGTAACAATTACTGGATATGGTAGATGCTGTTTTGTTCGTAATATTTCGTTTTAAGTTTGGCTTCGTAAGATATTTAATAATATAAAATGTATTTACCATACAGAAATCTCACGGAAACTTATATAAATGAGGAGCGGGACAGCACTTCTGCTCCTGAAATTTCTTATTCTTTTAGCGGAATATTGTCAATGGATGAAATGAGTACGTTTTCTAACCATAATTATATGAAGAAAGTGCACAGTTCTATCTTACGAGATTACATGTCACGAGATCATGATTCAGAAGATGTTACCGTAGATAGACGATTGATAAATTGGAGTCGATGGCTGGAATATAGAAGACAAATTACAGAAAAGCTGGAACATCGATTTGGACGTAAGCCGCCCTGTTTGGTGATGAACAGCATAGAAGATAGGAGATATGTGAATGAAGAAAAATTGGCATTTGAACAAACTAAGGTTTTTATAACACCAGATAAATACAGGGGAAGTCCATATGATTGGTTACCACCTTTATTACTGCCTAGTAGAGGTAAGCGTGGATTACCAGATTTAGAAGTTAAAAGATTAGGATTAGAAAGAGGGATTATAAATCCAATAGAATATATTGATACTCCTACTATTATTCGCAAAGAGAAGTTAGTAGATGGCCATCCAAAAAGATTATCAGTAAGGAAAAAATGGGATTCTTCTCCGTACGTACAAAAGAAACTACCTAATACCAAAAATATTCGCAATCACAGACCTATATTGGATGATCTTATTATTAAAGGAGACAGCATTCAAGAAAGAATAGACAGCCATCAGATGCAGATATCACTTCCTGTTCTTACTGTTTCTGATTGGTCTGATTATTGGGAAAGATGTGAAGAAGTATCTACGGCTTCTCTACATGTTACAGATGAATCCACTGGTGATTTGAGGGGTGCTAACCTGAAGGTAGAAAATTCTATTATTTCCAGCAAGAAAGAAACGAAGAAAGTTTACAGTAGGGATAAATATAAAAGTATATCAACGAAGGAAAATACAAAATCTTCTGAAGATCGTGGATTTAGTCTGGAATTTAACGCAAAGGTAAACAGCAGTTGCAAGAAATATTTGCAATTAGAAAATCCAGGCACAACCAAATTGACCTACTGGTGGAGGCCAAGAAAATATTCTGATGTTTTTTCAGATATACGCATAGAATCTGTTTTTAGCCATTTCTTTTTCAATATTGGTGGAGGAATTCTGATGCCTGGACATGTGCTGCATATACCAGTTTGGTTTCATAGTAGACGACCAGGTATTTTTGTGGAATATTGGGAGTTGATGGTAGTTCCAATGGTTGCACTTGGATCTAATGATATTGTTTTCAGATTTTGGGGCATTGCAGTAGAGGAAGATTCAAGTGATCTTGAGTATTCTAAGATACATTCTTACATTAAGATGAGAGTGAGCGAAACCCAAGCATTGAAAATTTCAGAAGACCTCTTGGTTCGAACCCATTATCCTGACGAGCCTCTAGTGAGAAATAAAATATTATACTTGAATGAAAACATATTCCGTCAGAAAAATCCTAGTTGTTTCTACCATCCAAGTATTGTTGAAGATTTAGCCAATTTGTACAAAGAAGTTGTTGGAGATCCTAACGCAGAATGGAATTTCGATATAAATCTTTTAAGGTATTTAATTATAAAAGACAAAACAGACTCTAAAAAACTAGAAGAGAGATTAAATTTCTTGTGCAATTGTTTGAAAACTTTGCATCAATCGTGGCCCACGCCGTCGCAATCAAATAAGAAGGAACTAGCAGTTCGAAGCATTATCGGTACCTTTGCCAATAACATGGAGAAAGAGGCTGAAGATCTGAAGGTACAATTTCCTTTCAAAATAATAAAATCTGTTTCAAAATCTCCTTCAGTTCTTACTGGTAGTTCAGGAGACACTACAAGAATGGCTTCCATTAAACCTAGAAGAATATCTCAGGCAGGAAGCTTAAAGCACAAGAAGAAGAGTTCTGGAAGTGGGTCTGGACTAGGAATGGCGTCTAAGACATCAAGTATTCCTAGTTTACAGAAATCGCCAGGTTCTTCGAAGAAATCTCAAGATGTTATCAGCCAGGACAGTGTGTGCATCGATGAGAAGATGTATACTTTATACAAAGAGGCTTTGTTTGTCAAGGTATATCACCACCTAGGTACAGCCATGGAACAAATATCATCAGTTCTTGATTCCATGAAACCATTGTAAAGTGAAAAGTAATATAGCTAGCTTCTCGGGAATACACCCACTTGTTTTCAGACTTCAGGAAGTAGGCATATAGTTTGCACACGAATTTTAATTGATAAAATACTAGTAAATAATCTCACTTTATTTTTCCTTATATGATGGTGATTAAAAATTATATAAAACAAAATATTTTCTTTATTTGTAATTATAGACACTTTAAAATCTAAGGCAGATGTAATCATATCTTTGCTTTAAAGAACGAGCTCGAATTGCTGTGATCTCATTGGCGAGAGGAACGAGGTAGGAGGAGGAACAGATTGGGGGTCATCAAGACAGAGGCGGTTCCTTAAAATTCGGACAAATAAATGGTATTACCATACGAAATAATCTGAATATATTATTATTATTATTATTATTATTATTATTATTATTATTATTATTATTATTATTATTATTAAATAGTATTACAGTATTCTATTGTGTTCTGTTCGAAGGCAGGTCTTTCTACTGCATTCATAGAATTTTCATGCTATGCTTTGCAGCTTTAGTATGGAATTATAGCTGTGGTAGCTTCCCGTTGCTTTCCACACCGGCGAAAGATGATAATGATGATGACCAGGTGATCTTTGTTTACCTTTTGGGCCTTAAAGAAACCTAAAATTTGTCCTACATGTGAGGAAAAACCCCGGAAAGAGAACATCACCCAGGAAACTTTTCCCGACCGGGAATCGAACCCGGGCCCGCTGCGTGATAAGGCAGCACGCTACCTCGAGACCACAGAGGAGGACTATTACAATATTATAACTAACTAATTGACTGGCACAATCGAACTCGTAAATTCATGGCCGTGCCCACATAACTTCTTAATACATCCCTATCCTGAGCTAATGTTTTCCAATCATCTTCTGTTGAAACTACTTCCCTCAAATCATTGTTAATGTTATTCTCCCACCTCATTCATGGCCTACCTACTAGAAGCTGTCTTTCTGGTTTTTTATAAGGAGTTTACATGCACCTCTTTCATTATTCATTCGTGCCACATGCCCTGCCTATCGCAGTCTACAAGACTTAACTGTCATTATATCTGGTTTCTCATGAAGATCATATAGTTCACTGTTATGTCCATTAAGCTGTCTGTTCATCTCTCTTAGGTCCAAAAATATTCCTAAGAACTTTATTCTCAAATACTGTAATATTTTCTCTTCCCTTAAAGTAAGAGTTCATTTTTCGCATCCATATAATATAACTGGAAGAATATCAGTTTTGTATATTTTCAGTTTAAGGTTTTTTTTAGAGAAGTTGTGACAAGAGTCCCTGTAATGCATAATAGCAATTACTGTTAACATGGAACACCCCTATTACATTTTTTTGAAATTTATACTGAATATATTATAGGCCCATCGTACCTATATCTGAATATCTCCAAGAATATAGAAACAATTGGCTAGCCCATATTCAGCGCATGGATCGTCACAGAATACCAAAACAAATTCTTCACTACATTCCTCGAGGCAGAAGATCTGTGGGTCGACCTTTTCGGAGATGGCGGGAGACCGTAATGGGCCACTGGGCCTAATACTTGAAAGGACGATGATGATGATGATATTATAGGCCCATATATATTTTGTCACATAAAAGTATTATCAAATAATAATAATAATAATAATAATAATAATGAAAATAATAATACTAATGTATGGAAGTGAGGTATGGGCAATCAATAAGTACTACAAGAATATACTAATTGCTCTAGAAATGGATCATTTACGCAGAAGTGCCAGAAAGTCAAAATTAGAACATGTTACAAATAAGGCAATTAGAAACATAATAGAAGCAGAAGAAAGCATAATTGAAATATTTGAGGAGAAGGAATTAAAGTGTTAGACATGTTTTAAGAATGGAAGATTAGCGATGGCCGAAGCAATTATATCAATGGCAACCGACCAGAAATAAGAAAAGAGGGAGACCAAAGTTAAGATGGAAAGAAGGCATGAAGATAGTAATGCAAGCAAGAGGGCTAAGCATTGAAGATGCCCAAGATCGTAGGCTTTGTAGGTTTGGCACGGGAAGACGGCAGCAGCTGTATAAACCGGAAGATAGATATAATAATAATAATAATAATAATAATAATAATAATAATAATAATAATAATAATAATAATAATAATAATAATAATAATATTTTTTTGTCCACCGCTGTAGTCTCGAGGTAACCTGCTGCCTTGTCACCCAGCGTACACGAGTTCGATCCTCGGTCGGTATACGTTTCCTGGGTGAGGCTTTCTCAGGGATTTTCCTCACCTGTCAAAGTCAGGAAACTTTAAGGCCCAAACGGTCCCCGAACACCATCTGATCTTCATTATCATATTACCTCATTAGATGAAGTTTAGAATAAGACCTCTCCTGACGCATAATTGCCATCATCATCACCTATCATACATCATTGGGATAGCGCAACTCCATCTTCCAGGCGCTCCAACCCCACAAGTGGGTTAGAATAACGCTGATGCCAGAGAAAATACCAGAAATGTCATAATATGAGGAGGCATTGAAGAAAAACATTTGTTTGTTTTAAGCTATTTATGAACAATAGTGCTGGAATGAGAAATAAGAATAATATAACAGCAGCAATAAGTAGAGGTGTAAGTTAGGGATGTCCGCTTTCGTCCTCCCTTTTTAATATTTATATTGACGATATATAATTGACAGATAAATTTGGACTCGCATTTGAAAATATGAAATAAGATCTTAGACGTCTTACTTTTTTGCAGACTACCAGATTCTAATATCTAGCTCAGATGATGGTCTACAGAAAGCACTCTTTCAATTAAATAATGATATACAGAATTATTAAATAGGTTTTATTAAACACAATGTGTACATTTTGAGTTTTACCAGTCCTTTGTAATTGTGAAGAGAGACTGAGTTCTGCTTTTGCATTTCATTAGGTGGTACTTGGAGCATGGCTCGTACATCTGGAGTCCTCCTTTGGGTCGTGGTATGACGGATTCTGGCATATCTTCCCGCGGAAACCATGCGCAGCGAAGCGTGTGTATAGGTGGCGAAATTGGAAGTTCGGGCCTTTCCGCACATCAGTTTTCATCGTTTCTGTGTCCATCATTTCCATCGGTATTGCATTGGCTTTGTTTTGTCTCTCTTTGATGGCATCTTTATATGCCTGGGTTCCTGATAGATTGAAGCGAAGCTTGATGTCCTCAATGAAGTAGGATTCATGTGCTATTCTGTAGGCGTAGCTGTTTCTTGTGTACTTTGAGAGTGACAAGGCCCTCTTGAGATATCTGGCTTTGACATTCTCCAATTTCTTGAGGTTTTTCGCTGTTAGGTGAATCCAAATTATCTGAATACCGTATGTGGCCTCTGGTGCTACCTTGAGTTGGAACAGCACCATCGCCGTTGGCAGGGACAGTCTCTAAAGCTTGGGGATGTCGAACATCGAATTTATTGCCGCTGTGGTCTTGTCTCGTATATGCATGGTGAACGTGGTTCCAGTGATCTGCAGCGTCACTCCCAGGTACTTAAAGTTGGGGACTATTTCCAGGGCTGAGTCGCCGCACATAAAGTGTTTTTTTTTTATTTTTTTAATTTTTTTATATACTATTTAACTCATGCCCAAATGGGAGTCAATGACCAATCACGTTTCAATGATTTCTGTTTTACAACCAATCAGAGTCGTGTTTCAAGAAATATTTATCAGTGTTAAATTTACCATATTAATGAAAGCTCCTCCTTTTTAATATTCTGAACAGGTCTGACCATTATTTTGCAGTGAGTCGGCCTGTAAGACATACGGCTACCAGATTGTATATATAGTGCATAGATGTCAACACATAGCGCTTGCAGGAGTTAATATAAAAACATTTGTAGCAATTTATTATACCACCAAAAAAAGAAACCACTCTTTGCACTTTCTTAAATGTATTTTTTCCAATGTAATAATCCATAAAAATATAATTGTCATATTTACATCATACGACTTCAGAAATGAATTAATATACAGTTTGATGTGTTTCATTTTTTCTCCACTAGAGAGCATTCTTACAATATTGCGTTCTTTTGGCAATAAATAATATGATCTGATTGCAGTGATAAACAAAAGAAGCAGATGAAGCGTACCTATCGTTTCTCATTTGTTTTCAAACATCGCCGTTTACATTAAATATATAAATATTTTAAAATAACTATAGTTAAATAATGATTTGTGAGTAAACAGCTTAATTTTATTCGTTAAATAGTCTTAACAAATGTCATTCTTGATTTCCAAATTCTCTAGATAAATTCACTCCTCACTTCGTGAGTCGTGAATTTATTGATAATTTGGAAATCACTCGTGGCATTACTTATGATAATCTCCCTCCTCTTCTGAACTTCATTGCTTTTGTTTAATATACAGAATTATAACTTCATAATATCAAAAAGTAAAACGAAAATCTTAACTTTTAAAGGATCCGATACAGTAAGAGCTAAAATAATACTGGAAGGGAAACCCATTGAACAAGTGAACCATTTTTAAATATTTGGATTATGAAATCTCCTATTTTAAAAATAAAGATATTTGTAACAAACTTAATAAATTTAATTATATATGTGAGTGAATATTGAAAAATACAAGAAAGGAAAGAAAACTAAAATTTTATAAAGCAATGGCAATTCCCTTACTATAGTATAGTTGTGGGTTTTTCTAAAATAGAAGAGAAGATCGTAGCAGCAGCTGAAATGAGATTTTTCTGAGAAGTGTAGCTGACTGCAAACTTCTAGATAAAAGAAGAAATGAAGATATTAGAAATGAGCTAAATATTTTTAGATAAATTAAAACAATGTAGAAAAACTGGAAACACATGTCCGAAGAATGAAAGATGAACGCATATAAAAAATATATTTAATTACAAACCAAAAGGAGACAGGAATGTTCGTAGACCGAAAAAGAGATGGATTGAACTTTTTGAATGAGATTCTATGAGACCGAAACAAGCCACACGGGCTTAATCTGTAAATGTTGAATGATGATGACCACGTGTCTCCTTCATTTCAGGCCTTATCATGGCTACGCCTAAATGACAGAAGAACTTTACATTCACATACCTTACTATTCCAAATTCTGCACACATATTTACCAACTTATTTAACAACACGTTTTCAAAATTTATCGGCTCATCACAATTTAGGAACAAGACCACAAGACTCTTCTTTACTTTTGATACCACAACACAGGACCTGTCTGTACTCTGAATCTTACGCAATATCTATGGCTAGAGCATGGAACTCACTTCCCAGTCATGTCAGGGACTGTCAATCGTCATCATTATTTAAATCCAAATTAACTGATATATTAAGTTCGACACAATGAAAACATTAACTGCCTGACAACTATATAGAGCATTCCATTAATAATCATCTAGGAAGCTACTTACTTTATTTTATATCATTTTAATTTTATTATGTTCTATGTTTTTGTTAGTATTAGCTAGTATTAGATTACATCATCATTGTATTTTGTTTAGTCTGTATTTTAATAATATCTTGAAATTGTAATATGTACGTAATTTTTGTACAATTTTACTATTCGCTGGTTGAGTGGAAGAGAAGGCCTTATGGCCTTAACTCTGCCAGCTAAAATAAATCATTATTATTATTATTATTATTATTATTATTATTATTATTATTATTATTATTATAAGCTATTGATGTTTATTATCTGATTTTACGTGTTTTGATATAATAATAATACATTTATGATGGATAAAATCCACAATTAGTGTGTCGAGTTGTGAGATTTAATCGGAAATGATGTGAAGCATGAAGAGATTTCTCCGCCTGCATTGTCCACCTCGCGACGTCTCCACTTGCTTCTGACGTCATCAAATGGAAGTGAACATTTCGTTATCAAGTAGCAAAAACACATTAGCAACATTTTTAGTTTTTAATCAATTTTGAAGGAATATAGCAGTTGAGGTTGTTCACACAAACATATTTAAAAAAATTAGAAATCTTCATCAGTCCCACTTACAGACACAGAATATGACAAAAATTACACACACACACACACACACACCACACACAGAGAGTGCAGCATAAGTCAGTTAACCGAAAATGCAAATATATTATTTTCTGTAGATTACAACATCTATAAAAAACTACCGAAATTATTCAAAGTGACCTTCATTGTTGTTTAAACAATTATGGCATCGTTTTAACACTGATTTGCAGATATTATCACAGAATTTCCCATTATTATCAGAAGTGTTTTCAAATTCCTGTTCAATTAAATCCCGTAAACGTTGCAAGTTTTGGGGTTTTGCACTGAAAACTTCGCCAGGTCTGATGATCTTGGTGGCCAATCGATTTTATCACGCCTTCCAATCTACTCTTCAAAATGGTAATCCAAAAATGCACGGACGTTTAATCCATAGTGCGGTGGGCCACCATCTTGCTGCCAAACGAGGTTGTTTTGTACTTCTTCAAACATAGGTCCCCTATTCAAACCCCAGTTTCAATCAATCTGATTGTTTTCCTTACAAGCATGTGGTGCAGTGGTTAACTAACTTATGCCGCACCCCGTGTAAGTATATATATATATATATATATATATATATATATAAAGATAATGTTCTTTGAAGGCTCTTGAATAGTGGGAGATTAAGACTCCCAGCTTTGTAGTCAATCAGCACTAGATGTCAGCTAAACAAGAAAAATGTCGATGATCAATTTTAAAAATATGACGTTGATGATTTATGTCCGTTGGTCCCACAGCGAGGAAATATATTCTTTCCTAATTGGAAGTTTCTTAACCAGACTAATTTAGTTTTCCAGAGAGAAAACTCCCAGTTGGTAGACCAAGAATTAGGTGCCAGTATAGCATTAACCATTGATTCAGGGCTTATACAGGAGATGGTTGGAAAAAATTACCTCAGGTAGGGATGTATGAAGAACGCGTGTCCGCGCGGCAATAAACCTATGGGTTCGCTAGTGCCAAAGAAGTAAGTAAGGAAGTAATGCAAACTTTAAGGCCCATATAATCCCCGAACATCATCGGGTCGTCATAAACATCCTATTATATTCTCTCTTTTGTATGTCAATACACGTGAGTGGGATGTCTTATTTTAAATATTCGTGTTGTCTCGGAGGTGGCCTAAGCATTGAGTTGATCACTCATCTGGAGGAGGCCTTCCATGCTTATTTTTGGTCACGAAAGTGTGTATAGGAACGAAAGTTTAAAAAATCTGTTGACAGATCTTGTCCCTCTATGACGCATTAAGATTCAGACACTAACATTACCTAAAGAGCGAGATTTTAAACTACAGAAAAGAAAATAAATTTGTTAAAATGTGCCCTAACCGTATAATGACAAAATAATGAAGCGTTCTACAATATACAGAGCAAAGAAAAGATATTGTTTTAAACGATTCTAAATGGATTTTATCTAAGCCTCTGCCTAAAATATAAGTTACGCTTTTACCGAAAGTAATCGAGGGTGAAATAAATGTATACAACAAATAACAAGTAAAACGTTAAAATGAAAGGTGATTAAGATAATTTTCACGGTACAGGTTAGTTTTAATGAAGCGGATTAATTATTCATTGCACAGTTCACTTCATCTTTGGACCAAAGAGAGATGAACAGACAGGCGAATTATGCATTACAAGGATTCTTGTCGTCCCAACTTCTCTCACGAAACATTAAACTGAAAACATATAAAATTGTTATTCTTCCAGTTATATTATATGGATGCGAAAAATAGATCCTTATTTTAAAAGAGAAGAAATATTACGAGTATTTGAGAATAAAGTTCTTAGAAGAAACTTCATAACTTGATCTTTGTAGGAAACCAGATATAATAAGAACAGTTAATTTCGAAGACTGCGATGGGCAGGATGTCTGGCACGAATGGGGAATGAAACAGGGCAATGGAAGCTTCATGTAGGAAACCAGAGAGAAAACGCCCAGTTGTTAGAATCCATGATGAATGTAGTAATGTAAAATTGATTTCATATTTGTTTCGTATAACAGTCCCAAAATGGAGGAATGTTATCGGACGGACTGTTAAAATGCTAGTGAAATGAGAATTCGATGGTGTAATATAACTCTGGAATCAGAGGCAAAGTCATAGCTAAACTCCTCGATTACTGTAAATCCCTGCATATGCCTTAATATTCTGTACGAATTTAGTTGTCGGGTCGTTTTAAGACAAAGAAGTAATCTGGTCGGTTTAAGAAAGCGATGGCGACTGATAACACGCGCTGGAATGTGTTAGGAGGTTTGGGAATGAAAACACCCAAACATTTCCAAAATGTTTAACAAAAAGAAGACCTTTGATCGTAAATGCTATTGTGAATATTGTTAGAAAAGGGCGGCACTCAAGGTTAGAAGAGGATACAGAAATCTTGGAAGGAAGGGGGAATGGAGAGTGTTGGTGGGATGAAATTCTGGAAAAAGGAGAACCTCGAGAAAAAACAAAAAAAAAAGGTCCCGGTATGGCCCATCACCAATACCCCTTTGGAACCTCCATCATTCGAACCTGGGTTCCGAGTCGTTACAGCCGCGTGTATACCGAGACCACTCCCTACATATTACTTGAACATTTTTTTTTCAAGTGTCCCAGGTTGTCATTTCGACATTTCTGGTGTTCTTTACTAACTTAAAACTAATTGCTTTAGCAATAAGTTAGTTGTAAGTTAGTAAATTAAATGTTAGTTTTAAGAGTTAGGTTAAACAACTGCATGTAAATATTACTAGATTACATAATAGTTTTAAGACTTAGGTTAGGGATTAATATGTAAACATAACTGTATATATATATCTATCTTAATATATAAAAATTTCGTGTCACGTTGTTTGTCCGCGATGGAATCCTTAACTACTGAACCGATTTTAATAAAATTTTGCACACTGTGTGCAGTTTGATCCAACTTGAGACTTAGGGTAATTTATAACTAAATGTATAGTCGCATTATTTTTTATTGCAAATTATTTGTTTATTATTTAACATAGAGTTATAATTATCTGTGAGTTCCATACGATTCTAAAAGATGGCGGTGTAATTATCTGTGAGTTCCATATGATTCTAATAGATGGCGGTGTAAGGTAATTTGGTAAGATAATTGGTTTATTATTTAACAAAGAGAGATCCAGATGGATGTGCTTTTTGTTGCAACCGCGAATTTGAATTGAATTACAAATATTGATTATTTCATAATTTAAGTGTGTTCAGTGTTTATTTTATTTTCAATATTTTTAATTTTGTGTGTAAGTATTAGTTTTAAGTAATCTGGCTGAAAGACATCAACTTATTTTATATTTTTAACGTATACCTTAGCCACAGCAACGCGTGGCCGGGACTTCTAGTATATATATATATATATATATATATATATATATATATATATAAGTAGTATTAAAACAAATACCCGAAACTTGTAACTAAAAAAAGAACAAAATCAAAACAACAGATAGTAATTAGGGATAATGGCAGACCAGGGGATATGGGCATTAAGCCCGAGGAAACCCAAGGGGGATGGTGGTGGGGCTCTTAAGTAAAAAAGTTCTCTCCTGGCATGGCATATTTGTAACCCACTTCTGAGCTTGGGGCGTCTGGAAGGCGGGGTTACGCTGCCCCGATGATATGAGAGTTGATGATTATGGTAATGATGCTCCAGGAGAGACCTTAAACTAAACTTAAGCTAATTAGGCGAATATGATATTGATGATAATGATGTTAAAATGTTCAGGGACAGTTTGGGCCTTAATTTTTCCTGATATTTATCTTACAGGTGAGGAAACCCCCGAAAAAACCGCACCCAAGACACTTGTCTCGACCGGGGATCGAACACGGGCCCGCTGCGTGACAAGGCAGCACTCTACCTCGAGACCACACCGGTGGACTGCTTGAACACATTTGATAGCGCGATTATCCGAACATCACTCGAGTTCCCAAAGAAGGCAATGGCGATTGTTAATCCGGTTTGTCCTTTTTTTTTTTTTTTTTTTTCCTCTTTGTCTAAAGAGACAACATACTAACAGAACACACATGTAATCAACACATGTCCACTCGCAATATCGGAAGGAGTAATTGGAACCAACAAAACTTTCGATGTCGGGTTCACTTTCCCTTGCTACATTTTTGTGCGCAACCATGAAATGTCGAAATATGTTTTCACAATTATATCATTGTTCATTGTCAAGTTCAGTATTCCGTATCGTCTCACGTTACTACCGGGTGTTCACCAGACTTCAACTCCCTGCTTCGATCGCACAATTAATCTATGGAAGAGTAGAGGAGAAAGGAGAGCAGAGATTTGGTCGGACTTATATTCTCACTCGACGCCATTACCAACAGAAGCTGGACCCGTCCAAACATCAAGAGTCCCGGATTTTTATGCGCTGAAAGTTAAAGATTGCAACATACTCTTCTGAACTAACTAACTCACTGATACTATCGAGCCTGTAGGTTCATGGCCGCGCGGACATAAGTTCTCCATACATCCCTATCCTGAGCTAATGTTTTTAAATCGTTTCCTGTATAATCTACTTCCCTCAAATCATAGTTAATGTTATTCTCCCATCTCATTCTTGGTCTATAAATTGGGCATTTTCCCTCTGGTTTTCCTACAAGAAGCTTCCATGCACGTCTTTCATTCCCCATTCGTGCCACATGTCCAGTCCGTCGCAGTCTATGAGGCTTAACTGTTCTTATTATAAATGGCTTCCTATAAATACCATGTAGTTCACTGTAATGAAGTCTTCTCCATTCACCTGTCTTCATCATTCTTTGGTCCAAATATTTTCCTAAGAACTTTATTCTCAAATACTCGTAATCTCCTTTCCTCCCTTAAAGGAAGAGTCCATGTTACGCATCCATATAACTGGTAGAATAATAGTTTTATATATTTTGATTTTTACATTTTTTTAAAGGAGTCCTCTTGTGAATAGTAATACTTATTTTTTCTTCAATTAATTGAATATAAAATGTTGCAGTTTTATAGTTTTATAAATATTACTTTAGGTTTACATTAAGTTTTTTAGCATTGTACATTTCTTTGTAGAACAGGAAGCTAAGCCCAAACTCGAGGACCATGAGATTTTTATCAAGGTTCTTTTTAGTTATTGAGAATCAATGGTCCCGCGCCGTAGCCGAGCGGTTAAGGTAGGAAGCCTTGGCACAGAGCTACGGGACTTGCGCTGGTTCGAGTCTCCATGGGGGAAGAAATTTTCTCATGGTATTTCGGCCAGTATGGGACCGGTGCCCACCCAGCATCGTGAGGCAATTGGGTAGCTACAATACGTAGCGGCTCCAGGTTGAGGAACCAGCTATAACGGCTGGGGGACTCGACATGCTAACCACGTCACCCCTACACTGGCTGTTGACCATCTACCTCTGTGATTGACACATGTGGATGTGAAGGGCCAGCAGCTGGCTGGTAAAAGGGCAGCCGCTGAAAAGTGGAAAGACCCTCAATCGGATCGGAGAATCAATGCCTAACTTCAGGATAACAGTACCTGAAATCCTAGATAGAGGCCCTC
The DNA here is from genome assembly GCA_030220185.1 of Diploptera punctata. Lineage (NCBI taxonomy): Eukaryota > Metazoa > Arthropoda > Insecta > Blattodea > Blaberidae > Diploptera > Diploptera punctata. The sequence continues at coordinate 108,477 of JASPKZ010006831.1, read as the reverse complement.
ACAGGCTACTATCAGCTGGACCTTCTGAATCCTGTTTTATTTAACGAGGCTCCTCCCCCTCAACCTTTACCAATCTGGCTTGTGAGAGGCTTAGTGAGATTAATTTTATAAATATAAAGTTAAAAAAAAAACTTTAGGAATGATTTCTAAATGATCTAAGAATATTACCAAGATATTAAATATACATTTTACTTTTGTATTGGGAAATAAATTGCCTTCCATATACGTAAACATACTAATCTATGCTGCAATCTTAGCTTTTAGTGCATACAAATCTGGGCCCTCTCGTAACAATGTTTGCAGGCTTTGGGTTTCTCCACAAACTATGTAGGAGAACGATTTCCTACGAACCAACACCGGACTGTCGGCCGGCAACCAAAACCTCGTAACTACATAAAAAATGAGGAAAGAAACCTTATAACTGGTTGATTTTAAGTCAAAATCTATTATATTTTTAAATTAGTTCCTGAAAAGTGTTATGGCGGAGATACTAGTTCTTCGGTCTGAGATTAGAGCTGACAAAACTTCAGAGATCTGAGTTTAATTGTTGAGAAATATGCATGGTTTTGATAATCGATAATAGATGGCAGCAAAATGTATTATTATTATTATTATTGTTATTATTATTATATAAATACAGAAATTAGAAAATGGATGATGCAGAAATAAATATAATTGATGAGATTGAACACAGAAGGTCAAAATGGTATGGACACGTCAGAAGAATGCAGGATGGAAGACTACCAAAGGCCGTCTATGAATGGAAAATTGAAAGAAGGAACAGAAAAGGAAGACCAGGAACAACCTGGAAGTACAGCATTCAAAATTCAACGAGGGAATTTGGTGTAACAGATGAAGACACAGAGGACAGAGAACTTTAATTAAGGGAAATTTGTGAATGTTTGTTGCAAACTGATAGTCTATAAGTCCGTAGTCATTTATATTTATTTATATATTTTTAATTCATGTTAGTTACTAAGATTGTTTGGAGAAAACCCTCAATGATGAGGAAAATTCTCAAATTGAATGAAATTAATTATTGATATAGGCTAAATAAATCTATTCTATTCTATTATTATTATTATTATTATTAACTAACTAACTCACTGGCACTATCGAACCCGTAGGTTCATGGCCGCGCGGATATAAGCTATCCATATATCCCTATCCTGAGCCAATGTTTTCCCATCATCCCCTGTATAATCTACTTCCCTCAAATCATAGTTAATGCTATTCTCCCACCTCATTCTTGGTCTACCAACTGGGCGTTTTCCCTCTAGTTTTCCTACAAGAATCTTCCATGTACGTCTTTCATTCCCCGTTCGTGCCACATGTCCTGCCCATCGCAGTCTACGAGACTTGACTGTTCTCATTATATCTGGTTTCCTATTAAGACCATGTAATTCACAGTTAAGCAGTCTTCTCCATTCATCTGTCTCTTCATCTCTCTTTGGTCCAAAAATTTTCCTAAGAACTTTATTCTCAAATACTCGTAATCTCCTTTCCTGCCTTAAAGTAAGAGTACATGTTTCGCATCCATATAATATGACTGGTAGAATAATAGTTTTTATATATTTTCAGTTTAATGTTTTTTGAAACGAGTTGGGAAGTCAAGAGTCTCTGTAATGCATAATAACATGCATTTCCAGAATTGAGTCTATGTTTAATTTCCTTGTGCATCTCATTCCTGTTTATGATTATTGTTCCTAGGTATTTGAATTCAACCACTTCCTCAAAATTTCCCTCATTTGTCATTAGCTGTCCATTTCCATTATATAATGTATTTTTATGTATGACCATATCCTATTTAGTTTTATTGACATTTCTTCCAGTCTCAATGTCTTAGTGTTACTCAGTGGTGTGTGCGTGTTGGCCTTTAGTATCTCCTCGCTTTCGGCCAGTAGTACATCATCAGATTATTATTATTATTATTGTTGTTACATGAATTTTGAAATTAGGCTACGCAAAGAATTGTTTGCAATACGTGATCCGAGTTAAAAACAGTGACGCTAAACGACTCATCAATTCACATATTGCTGTGAGCCATATTTTAGTCAGTCGTTTACTTTCCTACCTTTCAACGAGATGTGTTTTTTTCTAGTCACGCATCTCGCGTGTCAACTTTTCTTTTGTTATAATTGTTTTGCGTCATAAGGAAGATTATTGCGTTTACACAAGAGGAATTCAAGTGAAATTAGTTTACGTTACAAAATGGAATTTTGGTAACCTGATATTATTTTAAGTGTTTACTGTTCATTTATGATTTTCAAGGAGGAACACTTCTGCTCACTGTTTATCATGAACATTCACTGAAAAAACAAATCAAGTAAAGTGCATTGCATTTGCTTGGAATTATTAGGGCTGTACAGAATTTACTGTGGGTATGGTACAGTTTGATAGCTCTACCATATATATATATAATATATATATATATATATATATCCATCCATAGTAATCCATGCTATGCTTGCAGAATCGTAGGTGTGGTAGCTTCCCGTTGCTTTCCACACCGGTGAAAGATGATGATAACGATAAGGATGATGATGACCATATGATTTCGGGGACCGTTTGGGCCTTAAAGTTTTCCTGACATTTGTCTTACAGGTGAGGAAAAACCCCGATAAGAACCTCACCCAGAAAAACTGCCCCGACCGGGGATCGAACCAGGACCCGCTGCGTGACAAGCAGCACGCTACCTTGTGACCATAGCGGTGGACATAGCATTCATATATATATATATATATATATATGTCCACCGCTGTGGTCTTGAGATAGCGTGCTGCCTTGTCACGCAGCGGGCCCGGGTTCGATCCCCGGTCGGTGCAGTTTTTCTAGGTGAGGTTTTTATCGGGGTTTTCCTCACCTGTAAGACAAATGTCAGGAAAACTTTAAGGCCCAAACAGTCCCCGAAATCATATGGCCATCATCATTATCATCATCATCATCCTTCACCGGTGTGGAAAGCAACGGGAAGCTACCACACCTACAATTCCCTAGTAAAGCTGCAAGCATAGCATGAAAATGCTATGATTGCAGTGAAGGACCTGCCTTCGGGCAGAATTACTATGGATGGATATATATATATATATATGAATGCTATCTTCCATTAACTTTGTTCCCAAATAGTTATAAGTTATGAGGTTTTTCGACCACTTCTTGGATTTATAAGGTTTGATTATCAAAGAAATATTGATATCGGGAAAAAATAAAGTCGAAAATATATTAAATGATACAACAAAATCTCAACAAAATTGGAAATAACATGGTTTGAGGAGGGAAAGGGGAAGATTACCCAAACTATCTGTATAATATCAACCACAGGGAAAGAGAGATTTGGGAAAGCTACGGCGTAGATGAATTCACTAAAATCATCTTGAGTAAAATATAGGCGACAAATCCTACTAAATTGTTCATAGTGATAATGAGGATGTTAGGTGTTGTCTTCAAACTCAACTGATAGTACATTAAATAAATTATTGGAAGAATATATATTTACATTTATATTATATGCATGCGAAACATTGACTCTTACTTTAAGGGAGAACAATAAATTGCGAGTATTTGAAAATAAAGTTCTTAAGAAATGTGTTGGACTGAAGAGAGATGAACAGACAAGTGAATGGAGAACACTACATAGCAGTGAACTAAAAGATCTTTATGGGAAACTAGATATAATAAGAAAAGTTAAGTCTCGTAGAGTGCAATGGGGAGGAATGTGTCACGAATGGGGAATAAAAGGAGGACATGGGAACTACTTATAAAAAGTCAAAGTGAAAGTGCCCAGTAGGTAGGCTACGATTAAGGTAGGATAATGTTTACCATGATTTGATGGAAGTAGATTATACAGGAGATGATTGAAAAGATTAGCTCAGGTTAGGTATGTATGGACAATTTATGAACCCATGGATTCGATGGTGCCATGAATAGTTAGTTGTAGATAAAACCCAGGATTCTGTCGGAAAGTTTGTTGCAAAGTGGGAGTACTTCCGACAGACAGAACGTAGTAAATAAGTTCTATTAACTTCTGAAATTAGTGAAAATGTTAACCATAAATGTATTATGGACATTTTTTTAAATTAATCAAATCGTTATTTGGCACGTGCATTATATTGTATGTCTTCTTACACACTCCTGACCCGTTCGTTAACATTTTCAAGTGCCTAAGTTACTTCATCTACCACTCGTGACGAAGAATCTATACCAGGAACCTCTCATACATTGTCAGCAATGGAATATTGCCTCGCTGTAATCATGAATCATTATAAAATTCTCCTGTTTATTACTTTAACTTCTTAAATCCTAAGGTGGCCAGAATGAGGGGAAAATGTTCGGACGATGGAGATCCAAATGACGTATGTGGAGGAAAACGACAGTAGATTAACTGGCCGCAGGAAGATGGGAAACATTGTGAAACTTGCTAAATAATAAAAATATATATTTTACTAACAATGAAGTAAATAAGGAAAATGTAAAAGGCTGGTCATTAACGATATAGTTCACTTTGGATGGGCAATGAAGTTAATACTAACTTGTCCATTTTATCACCCTAACTTTGACAATACATTAGTGGGCAAGTTAGGTTGACTATTTAACTCATGCCCCAAATGAGAGCCAATGACCAATCACATTTCAATGATTTTTTATTTACAACCAATCACAGTCGTTTTTCACCTCGATTTTATCACTTTAAAATCAAGCTCCTCCTTTTTAGCGTTCTGAGTAGGTCATAGCATTATTTGCAGTGACTGCATGTGGCTGCCAGATTGTATATATAGTGCACGGAAGTGACCAAAAAGTGCTTGCGGGATATAATATAAAAACATTCATAGCAATTGATTACACCACAAAAAACTAACCACTGTTTGCACTTTCTTAAACGTATTATTTCCCAGGTAATAAAGTTCCAGAAAAATAGAATTGACATGTTTATATCATATGACATCAGAAATTAATTAATATACAATTGGATGCGTTTTATTGTTTCTCCACTAGGGTGCATTCTTACAATATTGCGATCCTTTGGCAATAAATAATATGATCTGGTTGCAGTAATAAACAAGTGAAACATAACGTTTCTCATTTATTTTCAAACATCGCCGTTTATGTAACTCTATTCAAATATTGATTTGTGAGTAAACTGCTTAATTTTATTCGTTAAATAGTCCTAATAAATGCCACTCTTCATTTTCAAATTCTCTAGATAAATTTGAAATCACTCGTGGTATTACGTATGGTAAAATGGGAAGGTTAGTGTTAGATGGGCAAGTTAATGTTAGATAGCTAAATTAATGTTAGATGGGCAAGTTAGTGTTAGATAGACAAGTTAGTGTTAGATGGACAAATTAGTGTTAGATGATCAAGTTAGTGTTAGATGGGCAAGTTAGTGTTAGATGGGTAAGTTAGTGTTAGATGGGCAAGTTAGTGTTAGATGGGCAAGTTAGTGTTAGATGGGCAAGTTAGTGTTAGATGGGCAAGTTAGTGTAAAATGGGCAAATTAATGTTAGATGGGCAAGTTAGTGTTAGATGGACAATTAATGTTAGATGGGCAAGTTAGTGTTAGATGGACAAGTTAGTGTTAGATGGGCAATTAATGTTAGATGGGCAAGTTAGTGTTAGATGGGCAAATTAGTGTTAGATGGGCAAGTTAGTGTTAGATGGTCATGTTAGTGTTAGATGGGCAAGTCAGTGTTAGATGGGCAAGTTTGTGTTAGATGGGCAAGTTAGTGTTAGATGGGCAAGTTAGTGTTATATGGGCAAGTTAGTGTTAGATGGGCAAGTTAGTGTTAGATGGGCAAGTTAGTGTTAGATGGGCAAGTTAGTGTTAGATGGGCAAGTTAGTGTTAGATGGGCAAGTTGGTGTTGTGAGTAGTGAAACCCTAAACCACGGTCTGCCTACCATTTGTGGCACTTTTGGTTACACAACCACGCATCTACTACCATTTGTGGGTAAGTAAACCACACTACTGCTACCATTCATGACGTAAGAAAAGCAAACCACGCTCAGCGTAACACTTGTCCGGGATCGAGTTTTGTTAATGCTGTATTTATTAATGTGATCGTGATATTCAAAGATGTTATTGGTAAGAAAGCAGTCTGCCTCGGGCCCATGAAAGGCAGCTATTAATTCATCTTTCTTTCCCTGATGAAGATACATACAAATATAGATTCTGATTACTAAATGCATACAGTGAGTGATTTTGTTACAGGATAGTGATCAACTACTATACTTGAATAATAACAAAGGGGCGTTGTATAAAAGATAAGCTTTTAATATAAACAAGTTGAATATTAAAAATAAATAATAAATTAATAACATAAGATGATATTTGATCAATCAATCAAGCATAGCTTGTAGAAATAACTAAACAAATAACGTACCAGACATAATGCCACACTCACACAGATGTCCAAGCTTTTAGGAAACACTTCTTCCGTACTTAGCTGGACTAACTCAAAATCGACCTCTTCTCGGTCTTAATCAACTTGTCTATACATAGACCACCATATTAACTTCTTAACTGCATGGTGAGTTAGAATTGGATTCCAGTATTGAATCCGCTTTTAGGTAACTAAACGCCACTTGCTAGGCTGATCGAATGATAATGTTCGGTAAGAGTCCAATGCATATAAAGGTTCACAAGTAGAGGGGATATGCGCTGTAGAGATGCGCGGCGGAAAGGATGAAAAGGGAAGGGGTAGCCACACGGAAAAGAGGACATTGGAATATTTCATAAATGTTCTGAAGTAGGGAGGAGAACAAAGATACCATACTGAACCGCAGAAAGGCACTTTCGGTTCAGTGTTAGATGGGCAAGTAGGTGTTAGATGGGCAAGTTGGTGTTAAATGGGCAAATTTGTGTTAGATGGGCAAGTTAGTGTTAGATGGGCAAGTTAGTGTTAGATGGGCAAGTTAGTGTTAGATGGGCAAGTTAGTGTTAGATGGGCAAGTTAGTGTTAGATGGGCAAGTTAGTGTTAGATGGGCAAGTTAGTGTTAGATGGGCAAGTTAGTGTTAGATGGGCAAGTTAGTGTTAGATGGGCAAGTTAGTGTTAGATGGGCAAATTGGTATTAGATGGGCAAATTGGTGTTAATTGGCAAGTTAGTGTTAGATGGGCAAGTTAGTGTTAGATGGGCAAGTTAGTGTTAGATGGGCAAGTTAGTGTTAGATGGGCAAGTTAGTGTTAGATGGGCAAGTTAGTGTTAGATGGGAAAGTTAGTGTTAGATGGGCAAGTTAGTGTTAGATTGGGCAAGTTAGTGTTAGATGGGCAAGTTAGTGTTAGATGGGCAAGTTAGTGTTAGATGGGCAAGTTAGTGTTAGATGGGCAAGTTAGTGTTAGATGGGCAAGTTAGTGTTAGATGGGCAAGTTAGTGTTAGATGGGCAAGTTAGTGTTAGATGGGCAAGTTAGTGTTAGATGGGCAAGTTAGTGTTAGATGGGCAAGTTAGTGTTAGATGGGCAAGTTAGTGTTAGATGGGCAAGTTTAGTGTTAGATGGGCAAGTTAGTGTTAGATGGGCAAGTTAGTGTTAGATGGGCAAGTTAGTGTTAGATGGGCAAGTTAGTGTTAGATGGGCAAGTTAGTGTTAGATGGGCAAGTTGGTGTTAGATGGGCAAGTTGGTGTTAGATGGGCAAGTTGGTGTTAGATGGGCAAGTTGGTGTTAGATGGGCAAGTTGGTGTTAGATGGGCAAGTTGGTGTTAGATGGGCAAGTTGGTGTTAGATGGGCAAATTGGTGTTAGATGGGCAAATTGGTGTTAGATGGGCAAATTGGTGTTAATAGGCAAGTTAGTGTTAATAGGCAAGTTAGTGTTAGATGGGCAAGTTAGTGTTTGATGGGCAAGTTAGTGTTAGATGGGCAAGTAGGTGTTAGATGGGCAAGTTGGTGTTAGATGGGCAAATTGGTGTTAGATGGGCAAGTTAGTGTTAGATGGGCAAGTTAGTGTTAGATTGACAAGTTAGTGTTAGATTGACAAGTTAGTGTTAGATGGACAAGTTAGTGTTAGATGGACAAGTTAATGTTAGATGGGCAAATTAGTGTTAATGGACGAGATAGTGTTAGATGGGCAAGTTAGTATTAACGTTATTGCCCATCCAGAGTGTACAATGCTGTTAATGGCAGGCCTTTTTTTTCGACATTTCCCGTATTTACTTCATTGTCCGTAACATATATTTATCTCCTAAAGTGTAATTATGTTACGCCCAGTAGCCGAACGATTTAAGTTATCGTGTCTTGATGCTACTATACTTACGTTGCGTTGGTTCCATTCGCCATGGGAGAACAAATTTTCTCATGTAATTCCACCAACATAAGAGCGGTAACCGATCAACATCGTGAGGAATTTCGTTAGCTACAATAAGTAGCTACTACAGGATGAGATAACCTGCTTTATCGAAATGCTGACCACATGATACCCCTACACTAAGTGGATGATCGTCAAACTCTGTGATTAACACATGTGGATTTGAAGCCAGCAGCCGGCTGGTAGGCCAAGGGCTTTCTAGTCCTATCGCACCATGCAGTTTGGAGATATATAATAAGAAGAGTTAAGTCTCGAAGACTGCGGTAGGCAGGACATGTGACACGAATGGGGAATGAAAAAAAGGCATGGAAGCTTCTTTTAGGAAAACGAAAGGAAAAACGCCCAGTTAGTAGACCAAGAATGAGGTGGGAGAATTACATTAATCATGATTTGAGGGAAGTAGATTATACAGGGGCTAATACAAATAAAATTAATTTCAAATTTCCTTGGTGAATAGTCATAAAAATTAAATTATATACCTGTTAGCAGATGCTGTCGTCCTCAACTGTGTTAACAATATTGTATTTAAAATATAGTCTGGAGGCCTTTCGGAAGTTATCTTCCATCAGCAGGATGAGTATCTGCTACTAGTTGTAGTTGTTTACGACGTTGTAGACTTGAAGTATCGTTAGTAGCAACTGACTTGTTTTACCGATCTCGTATAATGGGTTGTACGATTGGGGTGTTTTTTCATTATCAACACCTTACTACTCAACGAGAATACACCCCAATCGTACAACCCCTTATACGAGATCGTTAGAAACAAGTCAGTTGCTACTAACGACACTTCGAGTCTACAATGTATTAAATAACAACCAGTAGCAGATACTCATTCTGCTGATGATGGAAGTTAACTTCCGAAAGACCCCCAGATAATATTTTGAATGCAATATTTTAACATAGTTGAGAACGACGGCACCTGCCAACAGGTATATATTTTAATATTTATCTTATATAGTATAAATAATAATAATAAAATTAAATAATAGCTTTATTTTACCTGGCAGAGTTAAGGCCTTAAGGCCTTGTCTGCCACTCAACCAGGTTTAAAAAAATATAAAAAAATAGTCTTACATCTAAATTACAATATACATGAACGATTAGATGTTATGAATACAAAATAATTAATATTTATAATGTATTTTGATCTACTCTAAATTTAACGAATTAAATATATAATATGTACAAGATATATAAAAAAACGAAGAAAAGATTATTAATGACATAGTATAAAATTAAATAAATAGAGAAAAGGATAATGAAATCAACTGGAGCTTTAATAAATTTTATAATCGTATCATCTGTATTATAGGAACATTTTAGCATTCCCTCCAACCCAATCTACTCTAACAGAAATACATACAAAATTTATTTTACAACCAATTCCGATTAATAAATTGGAAAATGTTAGCTCAGGATAGGGATATGTGGAGAGCTTATGTTCGCTATGAACATAAGAGTTCGATAGTTCCAATGAATTGTTTATAACACTCTTGCCTCCTTTCGGTGTATGTGCCTTGCTGGAACAATAAGTGAAGAATGAAATCATCCAGGCGTTTACATCTGTTGGAGCATTGTAGAGAGAAAACTTTGTGGTTAGGTTATAGATGACTGACTCCACTTACGTAACAATAATGTTACAATATGATTTTGAGGTGTTTAATATGAAAAAGATCGCGTTTTAATGCATCCAACGTGAGGTAACTGCTATAGGAAGTGATTTATAATAGCAATAAACTGATCCTTAATCTAGTTTAGTCGGTTTGTAATTTTACCGGAAATAATGTAACTAACTGTTGAGAGAGAACAAAATTAGAGATCAATTATGACATTTGTTTTATTAAAACTAACTCTAGGGAAGATGCCGTTGTATTTTATGTAAAATTGATGAAGATAAAACAATTGGAACAAATGTATCCAGAATAGAAAAGTGTGGAAAGAAATCGTTGAGAAGACCAAAGCATTCTGCAACTGAAGCTGTAGCTCCTTATTAAGAAGAACTCTAACTCACTACCACTATCGAAGCCACATGTTCATGACTGTGCTGACATAAGCTCTCCATACATCCCTATCCTCAGTTAATATTTTCCAATCATCATCATCATCATCATCATAGTACATTCACGAATTTAGGCCATTTGTTGACCTGTTTCGGCCTCAAGAGAAACACCATCCAAAAGTCTTTTGAGTGGACGTCCTGGTCTTCTTCTTCCTGCAGGTTGATATCTTAACGTTTAGGTGTTCTGTGATCTTCCATTCGATGAACATGTTGCATCCATCTTGACTTATAATCATAAATTTTGTTTTCTAAAGGAACCATGTGTAATTCTTCTAAGATGTCTTAATTTTTTTTTTGTGATCTAGTAGTGTGTATCCTGCAGTCCTCCGAAGGTATCTCCAATCATCCCCTGTATAATCTACTTCCTTCAAATCATGATTAATGGTATTCTCCCTCTTTATTCTTGGCTAGCATTTTGGGTTCTTTCCCTCTGGTTTTTCTACAAATAGCTTTCAAGCCCCTAATGTCCTGCCCATTGTTGTCTACAAGACTTAACTGTTCTTATTTTATCTGGTTACCCATAAAGATCATGTAGCTCACTGCTATGTTTTTTTTTTCAAGTGCCCCAGGTTGTCTTTACGACATTCCTGGTGTTCTCTCCTGGCATAGCGTACTTGTAACCCACTTCTGAGGTTGAGGCGCCTGGAAGGCGGGATTACGTTGCCCCGATGATATGATGGATGATGATGATGATGATGCGCCAGGAGAGTCCCTAATCCTAAGCTTAATCTAAGGTGAATATGAATGATGATTGCGATGGCCATATGATTTCGGGGACAGTTTGGGCCTTAAAGTTTTCCTGACATTTGTCTTACAGGTTAGGAAAAACCCCGTTAAAAACCTCACCCAGAAAAATTGTCCCGACCGGGGATCGAACCCGGACCCGCTGCGTGACAAGGCAGCACACTTCGTCGAGACCACAGCCGTGTATGTATATATATATATATATATATATATACACAGTTTAACTTTTTTTTTGAGAAGTTGGGACGACAAGAGTCCCTGTAATGCATAATGGCATATATTTCCAGAATTAAATCTATGTTTAATTTCTTTGTGCATCTCATTCCTATTTGAAATTATTGTTTCTAGTTATTTGAATTCAGCCACTTCTTCAAATTTCCCCTCATTTGTCATTAAATACCGATTTCCATTATACAATGTATGTTTATGTGTGAATATTATATATAGTTTTATTGATGTTTACTTCCAGTTCCACTTTCGTAGTATTACTCAATACAGTGTGCTTATTGGCCTCTAATATCACCTCATTTTCTCCTAATAATACAATAACATTAGCATAAACTAACAGCTTATTAATACCATTGAGTTGTAGAACTTTTTTCTTCCTCTAACCATGCTCTAGTGAAAAATTGAATAGTGGTGGAGATAGTGCATTTCCTTGCTTTAACCCGTTATAAACTGTAAAAGTATCTGGAAACTATTTGCCTACACACACCCTACACTTTGAGCTATTTAGATACATTCGAGTAATTCTAATTTTTTTAGAATTCCGAACTCCAGCGGGATACTATGTAACTTCTCCCTCTTAATTGAATCGTATCCTTTTTGAAATCTATATATAGTTGATGTATAGTGTCGTTATATTCCCATGTATTTTCTAAAATCTGTCTTATATTAAAAATCTGATCTGTAGTGTACTTATTTCTTCTAAATCCACATTGATCTCATTTTATATCATCAATATATAGAGTAAGTCTGCTTACTAATATCTTTGTTAGAATTTTGTACGAAGTTGAAAGTAATGAAATACCCCAAATGAATGGAAAGAATCGATTATCGTACCAATCTATGAGAATGGAGATAAAACTGATTGCAACAACTTTTATACCTTTTTGAAATCTACTTATAGTTGATGTACAGTGGCATTACTGTATATTCCCGTTTCTTTTCTGAACTAAACTAACTTCCCCTAATTGTGTAAAAAATATAAATACATGCTATTAGCATATCAGTGACTGAATAATGATAGCGATGTAGCCTAGCGAGATTTACAACTGGACAAGTAGGGGAACAAGGGGGGTTTGTTAAGTGATCTAATTTTGAAATGATGGATAGGGGGGACTGGGGGAAAGGAAGCACGGATTGTGAGAAATTGTCAGTACAGTTTTTGAATCCATGATGCCAAGTTTAAGTGAGTGATAATTTTCAAATGTGTGTTAATACAAAGGTTATTGCACTATCGTGGGAATTTGTTTCTTAGAAAAGGTAATATTCTATTTTCAACAATTGTTCCTAAATTATCTTCAGAATGCAATGGTTTTCGTCTAAGGGTTAAGTTCCTTGTCCGCAGATTACGAGGGTCGTGGGTTCAAATCCAGCCGAGGTTGGTGGATTTTTTTTTTGGCTATTCTATGCAACCGTGCCACTTTGAAAAATTGATTGGAGAAAAAAATGATTGCTAGTTCATATTGGTCTTCATCAGATAAATATGGAGCTTCTAAAATATGGTGGAACATTTGTACATTGGAGAATATTGGATTTATTTATTGAATATTGGAGAAACTGGAGAATACCAGAAAGTTGGAATATAACTGAAGTCATATCATTGTTTAAAAAAGGAGATAGAAGAGAATGTAAAAATTATTAGGAATTAGCTTACTTAATTAAATTTATAAAATCTATGCAAGGATTATAAATAAAAGACTTAAAATAATAGCAGAAGCAATACTAGAAGAAGAACAAAGTGGCTTTAGAACGGGGCGATCAACAGCAGATAATTTATTCATATTACAGCAAATATTTGAAAAAAGGAGAGAAGATAACCTACAGATGCATGTTGCTTTTATTGATTTTGAGAAGTAATTGGATCGTGTTCATAGAGATAAGTTATGGAAAATTATGGAAATACATGACTATCCCGCAAAATTGATTTATGTGATAAAAAGTTGATATGAAAAAATCTCAAATTATAATAAATATAGGCACATCAAAGACCGAACCAATTTTAATAAATAGAGGTGTAATACAAGGGTGTAGTTTATGACCTACCCTTTTTAATTTATATATTAATGACATCATCCAAAATTGGAAAAGTAATGTTAATGTAGGTATAAGAATGGACCGTTTTAAAATATTAAATGTTTTAATGTATGCTGACGATGTGGTTATTATTCAAGAAAATGAAAATAATTTGCGGTACTCTTTACATCAATTAAATCAGTTATGCCAAGAATATAATTTTAAAATATCAAAGGAAAAAACGAAAATAATGGCATTTTGGGGAAGTGAACATATAAGATCAAAAATCATAATAGGCAACAAACTTCTGGAACAAGTAATACATTTTAATTATTTGGGTTGTAATTTTACTATAAACACAAAAACTGAAAGAGACGTAAATGTGAAACTGTCAACATTTCAAATGATATGTGGAACTATACATGGAACATTAAAGAACAAAACAAGAAGAGATGCTAGATTGAAGTTTTATAAAACATTGGCAGTTCCTGCATTACTTTATGGGAGTGAAACTTGGGTAATGACAAACAATTACAAAGTAGAATACAAAGTGTAGAAATGAACTCACTTAGAACAACAAAAGGTTGCACAAGAATGGATCGGTTAAAGAATGAAGATATAAGAACAGAGTTAAATATATATCCATTAAATGATAAAATCAAAGAATATAGAGAAAAATGGTTTAGACATGTAGAAAGAAAGAGCGTAACAAGATTACCAAAAGCAGCATTTAACTACGAGCCAAGAGGTTCAAGGAATGTAGGAAGGCCAGTGAAAAGATGGACAGAACAACTGTGAGGCGGAACAGGCATTTTGCCTAGCCCGTGAAGTGATGAAGAAGAAGATATTGGCGAATGTGATAATACACGTTCCCGCTAGAGCCAGTTGCAAAATGTTTACTCGCATATAAGGGCATTCAATCCCAGGAGTCCACCTATATTAGTGACCAAGTTAGGGTGGAAAAATTGGTAAGTTAGTGCTAGTTTGGGCAAGTTAGGGTGAGAAAATGGACGAGTTAGTACACCAGATTAGTTTAGCGTTCACATGTTTGTTAGCGGGTTTTTGTGATATGTTGGCTACACTAAGCAATGACTAATACATATTTTACTTTGTTAAATGGTGATTTTAGGTTACTATGAGCTCAACTCCTCACTTCATTTTAAGGTATTTGTCACATTTATTTTTTTGGGTGAAAAGCCCCAAATTAACATACACATTTCTATCGGGTATTTATTCGTATGCTCCAACAATAAATTGTGTGTTTTTCAGTTTTTTATTTGAATTTATGTACGTGTCATGCTGGCATAGAATCTTCGACTTTCTTAGGATAACAAAATACAAGGGGCGAGTTCTGCGGAAGGATCTTTAGGCAATGGGTCCCGAGCCTGAAAATGTTCGTGCCCGTGAAATAATCTTGAGCCTAAATTAAATCCTATGAACATAATTTAATCAGTATTTCTCATCCGAGAAATACCTAAGTTGCCTACCTAATGTCCCTCTGGGGCGATGAGATCATATGATTGTCATCCATTGATAGGGTTATATGGGTAACCTAATTACCTTGGTTAAGTCACTTCCTGAAAGGAGTATCCATGACCCATGTGAGGGTTTTGGAATATATGCATACAAACCTCACACACTTAATACTACTACTACTACTACTACTACTACTACTACTATTCTGTTATGTTGGTAGAATCCAATTTTCTGACCCATATAAAAATATAGGTAGGACAAAGTTTTCTATAGTTTCAAAGTACTTCTTGTTCTCATTTTTCTTAATGCAGTTTTATTAATTGTGCCAGTTAATTAGACAATTTTTCCTAATTTGGATTCTAAGTCATTAGAAACTTGGTAGGCTATAATTTTTTTCGTCCCAGATAATTAAATTTGTGGACTTGTTCCAATGTCTCGGTTTATAATTAGCTTTCTTCTTATTATCATTATTATTATTATTATTATTATTATTATTATTATTATTATTATTATTATTATTGGCCGCGGTGGACTAGTGGTTATGCTCCTTGCCTCTGGTCCCGAGGGTCGCGGGTTCAAACCCAGCCGAGGTCGATGGATTTTTAGGACGGAAAAATCCAAGGAGCAAGTCCTCCGGGAGGGACTTTAAGCCGTGTGTCCCGAGTCTGAAGATTTTCAGGCTCGTAAAAAATCCTTAAGCCTGAATGAAAAGGCCTCTAAGCAAAATTTACCGAATTCTCCCGTCCTAGTACTACCTTGGTTTCCTAGATGTCAGTATGAGGCGGAACGCTGACCACGGACCACTCAAAAATGACATCTATACGAAAACAAGTGTAACTAAATTAGTATGGTTCAAATTCTTCCCTATAGGGGAAGAGCGCCTAAATCTCTGTAAAGTGTAAAGGGAAAACATGGCCGTACACACATTATTATTATTATTCTTCTAAAAAATAAACTAAAAATATATAAAACGGTTATTCTCCCCAGTTATACGGGTGCGAAACACGGACTCTTACATATTTGTAAATTACATTGTATGTATCTTACTTTAGTCTAATAAAGTCCTACTACTATCACTACGTTAAGGGAGGAGAAAAGAATGTGTATTTGAAGAAAATGGCAGGCAAATGGAGAAGACTAAATAACCGTGAGCTATATGAACGTGATCATTGTGGGAAACTAGAATTAATAAGAATGGTTACGTCTCATAGTCTGCAATGGGCAGAACATGTGGAGCGAATGGGGAATGAAGGAGAGGGATGGAGTATTGTAGGAAAACAGAAGGAAAAGCGCCCAGTAGGTAGGCCAAATCACAATTTGAGGAAAGTAAATAATACAAGGGAAGATTGGTAAACATCATCTCAGGATGGGGTTTTACAGAGAGTTTATGTTAGCGCAGCCATGAACCTACGGGTTCGATAGTGCCAATGAGCTTGTCAGTTACCTTATTTGAAACTTGGTTAAAAATTTTCAGCCCATATAATTAAATTCGTGGACTTGTACCCATGTCTCGGTTTATAATTATTATTATTCTGCTTATTATTATTATTATTATTATTATTTTTATTATTATTATTATTATTATTATTATTATTATTATTATTAGCGCACCGCTGTGGTGTCGAGGTAGCTTGTTGCCTTGTCACGCTGCGGGCCTGCTGGATTCGATTCCCGGTCAGCACAGGCTCCTGGGTGAGGTTTTTTTCGGGGTTTTCCCTCACCTGTAAGACAAATGTCAGGAAGCTTAGGGCCCAACGTTTCCCGAAAACCATCCGGATCATCATCATCATCATCTTTATCATTATCACCATCCTTCAGCGGTGTGGAAAGCAACGGGAAGCTATCACACCTATAATTACCTAGTAAAGTTACAAAGCATAGCTTGAAAATGCTATGATTGCAGTGAAAGACCTGCCCTCGGGCAGAATTACTGTGGATGGATGGATTATTATTATTTTATTATTATTGGCACTTGTAGACTCTGGGCTATAATGCCGAGGTCTATAACTGGTGTTTCTCCCAGACGTTTCTCCCTCCGCTACGGAGCGCATCTTCAGTGGCGAGTTCTTCTAGGTGGCGTTCCCTGGTAGGAAATTCGGCACAGAGAAACACTGTTATGGACCACGGCATTATAACCCGGCATCTTCAAGTTACATGACTTCCGGCCGTGAAAGCCTATACCTGCGACTATTATTTATTTATTTGTTTAAAAAGTTGCACAATGTTTCACATTTTCCTCTGCCCAATCAATCTACTGTCATTCTCCTCTACATCTCTCTGTCATTCCAATCTTCATCGTCCATTCATTGTTCCCTCATGCTGCTCAAAACACCATGAATCCACGTTTGGCCATCCTCTTCTTCTTCTACCAAGTGGCACCCATTCTAGAAATATTCTTGGGAATCTGTCTTCTGAAATTCTTTTTACATGACTATATTTTAATTATTAGTTTTTTTTGTGAAATCCGCAATAGAAGTTTGAACATTCATCTTTTGTTTAATTACGCTGTTTCTTATTTTATCTCTTGAAATTCCAGCTGAACACCTACAAAAACTAATTTCTGAAGAATTTAATTTATTTGCTGTTTAGGATTTTAATTCCCATGTTTCTGCGCCGTATGTGTGTGTGTGCGTGCGTGCATGCATGTATACATGTATTATTATTAACCCTTAAATTCGTAATGTATCCTTTTGGATACATCAGTTGGTTCAATTAATTTAATATTTTTAGTAAATGAGAAGAAAACGAACAAAAAATAGCACTTAAATATGTGTCTGATTATACAATATATCTAATAATAACAGTTACACAAGATTCTGTTTTCACTGCGGTCCGCCACATTCAAATAAGTAACAGAAGGAATTTGTGTTTTGCTAATTTAAGGGTTAAAAAACAACGCATTGGCACTATCGAACCCGTAGGTTCATGGCCGCGCGGACATAAGCTCTCCATACATCCCCATCCTGAGCTAATGTTTTCCAATTATTCCATTATAATCTACTTCCCTCAAATCATGGTTAATGTTATTCTCCCATCTCATTCTTGGTCTACCAACTAGGGGTTTTCCTACAAGAGGCTTCAATGCACGTATTTCATTCCCCATTCGTGCTATATGTCCTGCCCATCGCAGTCTACGAGACTTATCTGTTCTCATATCTCTCTTCCTATAAAGACCACGTAGTTCACTGTTATGTAGTTTTCTCCATTCACAATATTAATATTATTATTATTATTATTATTATTATTATTATTATTATTATTATTATTATTATTATTATTATTATTATTACATTCAGAAAAAAATGCATGTAGTAGAATTTGTGTCAGTCTAGTTGTTTAATGATTGCCAGCCTCATCTCCGATCCCGAGATCATGGGTTCAAATCCTGTCGGGGTTGTTGGATTTTTAAGGGTGTAAATCTTTTGAGCGTGACTTGCATAGGAAGGAAGAACCCCCCTCGTGTATTGTAGATTTACGGCATTATAAAATATACTCACACCCGAAGAAACTCGCTTCTGATTTTTTTTTCCGCCTTTTCACGTCTTTATTTGAATTTCAATACTAATGCCCGATTAGTTACAGATTTTAATTAAATAATGACACTTATACCTGCGGTGTCTACTGTACTTTAATTTACGTGTAATGTTTGAAGGACGAAGAATAACATTTTTTAACATCTGCCACCTGTGTTTATATCATGCCATCTCTTGTTGTTTTCCATATTGTTCGATTTGAAATGTTATGTGTGACGCAGTTACATTCAGAGGATTCAGTCTGCCCTGGGATGTATTTTAATAGGCTTTGTCAACTGTTTCGTCATCTGTATTGCCGAAAATTCTGATGCGCAGTTGTTCAAGAAATTACAAATGAACTTGTGTGATGAGTTTATGTGAGTTTTAGTGGTGATGTAACAATATAATACACCATTTTATTTAGTTTTAATTCATTCTGCATTAACTGCCCAGCCTTGCAATCTACTCATAACGTCGTTGCCTCAGGTTAAATGGACCTATGTTATTTATTATTATTATTATTATTATTATTATTATTATTATTATTACTACTACTTTTTTTGCAAATGCCCCAGGTTGTCTTTAGACATTCCTGGTGTTCTCCCCTGGCATGGCGTACTTGTAACTCACTTCTGAGGTTGGGGCGCCTGGTAGGCAGGGTTACGTTGCCCCGATGATATGACGGATGATGATGATAGTGGTGCACCAGGAGATTCCCTAATCCTAACCTTAATCTAAGGTGAATATGAATGGTGTTGATTGCGATGGCCATATGATTTCGGGGACCGTTTGGACCTTAAAGTTTTCCTGACATTTGTCTTGCAAGTGAGGAAAACCCCCGATAAAAACCTCACCCAGAAAAACTGTCCCGAACGGGGATCGAACCCGGGCCCGCTGCGTGACAAGGCAGCACGCTTCCTCGAGACCACAGCGGTGGACTGTTATTTATTATTATTGTTACCATTATTATTATAAGCCCTTGTTTTCTTCTAATTAGACTTAGTAATTTTCCCCCTACAGGGGAGAGATTCAACCATACTAATTTAGTTAGACTTGTTTTCGGATAGATGTCACTGAGTGGCCCTGGTCAACGTTCCACCTCATAGTGAGAGCTAAGAAAACAAGATGGTACTAGAATGGGAAAATCCGGAAAATGTTGCTTAGTCCTTTTTATTCACGCTTAACTATCTCAAATTGTTCAATGGAGAGCATCCCTAATGTATTAATTTTTGCACGTACTTACAGAATCACTCTGAATGCTATGTAGGTCTATAATTAAAATAAAACTAATCTAAAGTAATTGTAAATTTCGATTTCATTTCAGATCTGGTCTAATATCTGATGAATGAACAAGAATTCGATAATTTTGAAGTTGAAGAAAGAAGACTCTGTTGCAGTATTTTAAATAGTACAATTTTCCAGCAATACCCAAAATAATTTATTTTAATGCAACAAGAAGTCGAAATATTGATTATGATTAATATATGTGAAGTGAGACTTAATTTTATATTTTAAACGTATTAGTCTTTATAGTAAACTACTAGAGTGAAAATATACTTGTTTCCACGTTACAAATAAATACTTCAAATGTATTTATATCCATATAAATATACCTTAATTAATATAATAATAAAACAGTGAAAGAATATTTATATAAAGGAAGAATATTGTTTTGAAGATACATGCGAAATCGTGTTACGTACACTTTTCTTAAAAAGGTAAAATCAATGTCTTTCAAATATGGACATTTAAAAACAATTGAACTGCCTTTGTGTATAGTTTTAATGGATGACACACTTTCTTTAATCTACAATAATGTGACTGCATTCAATTTTCAATCAAGTATAAAATAATCGATTGAGCAAAAAGAAAAGTTGAAACTGCATTTATAGAGTGAAAATTGATTGTTTTCTTCCAAAGAAAAGTTTGAACCATTTGGAAAAGTATCAAAACATAAACGGTTAAATAAAAATGAAATTTCTTTTGAGAAATAAATATATATTTTTATGGAATGTATTTACATAAAATTTAGTTCATATAAGTAAATTTTGTTTACAGTGACTCTAAAAGAAGCATACAAATTTTATGATTTTTTAAAATCCTAAAATAAAAATGCAACCTTGCATGATCACGAATAGGATAATGTTGGAACTGAATTATCAAACTATAGATTGTGTTAAACAGTGAAAGAAGTTGTTGGATTTACATACAAAAATAAAAGCAAACATAAGTGAAAGAAAATTTGAAATACATTTTGACAATCTAAGGACAAATATGAATGGTTTTGATCAATGGAGATTAGTGAGTGGAACTCTATGAAAAATAGAACAATTTTAAAGTGATAGTGTAAATAGAGGAAACAAGATGTCGAACATAGATTTTGATGAAGTTCTCGAGCACGTGGGTGAAAGAGGCAAATACCAGCAGATCATGTACTATCTTCTGTGCATTCCAGCCACTATACCTGCTGCTTTTCTAGCATTCAGCCAGGTATGTACTTTATTATTATTATTATTATTATTATTATTATTATTATTATTATTATTATTATTATTATTATTATTAT
Organism: Diploptera punctata; assembly: GCA_030220185.1. Lineage (NCBI taxonomy): Eukaryota > Metazoa > Arthropoda > Insecta > Blattodea > Blaberidae > Diploptera > Diploptera punctata. The sequence goes on along the minus strand of JASPKZ010006831.1, from coordinate 87,583 downwards.
TTATCGCTTTAATTACAATTGTCATTATCGTTTATATTTTTCTAAGGAAAGAAGGATCATGCCAACTAGTTTTAACACGGAAAGAAGGAAAGACAGTTATGTTTAGGAAAGGTTGGTAGGGTTATGTGACCTTGACTACAAGGTGAGTGATTGCCATACGTCGGACGTTTTAATTTAATTTGCACGAAAACTATCAATTTTATTACAAAACTGTGATAAGTAATGCCACGAGTGATTTCCAATTTATCTAGAGCATTTGGAAATCAAGAATGGCATTTGTTAAGACTATTTAACGAATAAAATGAAGCTGTTTACTCACAAATCATTATTTAAATATAAATATTTTAAAATATTTATATTTTTAATGTAAACGGCGATGTTTGAAAACAAATGAGAAATGTTTGGTTATGTTTAATTTGTTCATCTCTGCAACTTGATCATACTATTTATTGCCAAATGGGATCGCAATATTGTAGGAATGCACCCTAGCGGAGAAAAAATGAATCGCATCAAACTGTATATTATAATCAACATTACAGATTATTAATTCATTTTTTTCGGGAACAACTCAGTAAAATCAGTATTTAAAAACACAATTATTGAATACACAATAATCAAATGTATAGGTCGAAGGGATTAGTTCATTATTTGCAATATTCAATATATTTGTTAGTGAGTCAGTCGCTGCAAAATAATGTTCAGAATATTAAAACGGAGGAGCTTTCTTTATTTTGGTAATCAAATTTCGATAATTATCTAGGTGAAACATGACTGTTATTGGTTGTAAAACAAAAGTCATTGAAACGTGACTGGTCATTGACTCCCATTTGGGGCATGAATTAAATAGTCTTCTTCTCCTACAAGGTTTAGGCTATGCAGCCTGTTCCGGCGAAGTTAAAAGTGGAGTCCATCTTCCACGTGGTGGGCCAACATCTCTTGTTCCTCTGGGATTATACAGGAAGGTTCTTTTTGGTATTCTTTCGTTGTTCATTCTCATTAAGTGTTCTGTCCATTTCTTATTATTTTCGCTGATTTTATCTTCAATTTTATATATATTTAATTCTTCTCGTATAGTTTCATTCCTTATTCTATCCGCTCTTGTGCATCCTTTCACATTACGTAAAAATAGCATTTCCGCAGTCTGTATCCTGCCTTTTATCCCTTGATTTCATTATCCAATTTTCACTTCCATACAACAACAAAGGAACAGCCATTGTTTTATATAATTTAAGTTTCGTATCTTTCCTTGTTTTCCGACCTAAGGTTCTTTTTATGGTTCCACAAATAGCCTGAAATTTATTTACTTTATTTTCTATATCTTTATTTTCTCTATAAGTTATATCACATCCTAAATATTGGAAATGTGATATTTGTTCTATTATTTTGTTATCCAGTACAATTTTTGATCTAATTCCATATTTACCAATAAATGTCATTACTTTTGACTTATTTATTGATATTTTACAATTATATCTATTGGCATATTAATTTAAATTTATATGCTAACATTTGGAGCTCATTTTCAGATTCTGCTAAAAGTACAACATCGTCAGCGAATAATAAAGCATTTATTTTATCTTTATTATCAATTAATATTCCTTCATTAGTTAAAACCTTCTTCCATTCTTTTAGGATATCGTCCATATAAATATTAAATAATATAGGTGAGAGTGAACACCCTTGTCGTACTCCTTGGTTTATTTGAAAAAAATGTCTTATTTTTAGTCAACTGAGGGTCAATACAAATATTTGTTCCATAGTACAAGCTCTTAACCGTTTCTATAATCTGAATAGTGAGGCCTTTTTCTTTTAGGATATTCCACAATATTTCCCTGTTTACTCGATCAAATGCTTTATCTAAGTCTATAAATAACAAATGTGTTTCTAGGTTTTTTCTTGTCTTTTGTTTATTATCTGATTCAGGGCAAATACTCCATCGGTACAAGATCTTCCTTTTCGGAACCCGTTTTGTTCTTCTGCTAGTGTTACTTCAGTAATTCGTTGTATTCGTTTTGCTATTATTCTAGCATAGATTTTATATCCACTATTTAGGAGGGTAATGCCTCTGTAATTAGATGGTTGGTTTCTTTCTCCTTTCTTGTAAATTGGTTTTACTATACCTTGCCTCCATGTTGCTGGTATATTATGATTCTCCCAACACATATTAAGAAAATTCAAGAATCTTAATTTAAAGAATATATCTGCATATTTAATTAGTTCTGAATTGATGTCATCTGGTCCGCTAGCTTTTCTATTATTTGTTAATTTGAGCGATTCTTCCAGTTCTTCCATTTGTATTTTATCTACTTTCAAATTCTCACATTTTGGTTCTTCTTCGTTTTCATTCTCGTTGTACCACAGGTCTCTGAAATATTCTATCCAATGTTCTTCTGATATTGATGTAGGTATATATGCAGCTTCTTTTTCTGATTTATTTAAATATTTAATTGTTCTATAAGCAGTCCATTGTCGTCCATGTAGATCATGTTCTAGATTAGATACATATCGATCCCAACTGTCTTGGTGGGATTTCCTAACAATTTTCTTTGCTTCCTTTCTTTTGTTATAATATATTTCTTTTGTTTCTTCAGTTTTCTTTTGTAAATATTGTAAATATGCTTTCTTCTTTTCCTCTATAACTGTTTTAATTTCGTCATTCCATATTCTTAATCCTCTCTTCTTACAATTTTTCCTTCTTAATCCTAGAACTTCATATGCTGCTTTCTTTAGAGCCCAATCGATGTTGCTCCATTCTTCTTCTATATTATTATTTATTTCTCGCTGTAATATATATTGAGATAATCTATTTGCATACAACTTTCTTATACTTTCTTCTTGTAATAAATTCACTTTATATGTTTCTTCATTGTAAATTTTTCTTGTTGTTGGTTTCCTCCATCTTTCTAATAATTTTATATTACATGTCAAGAGAAACTGATCTGTTCCTACATCGAAATCTCTATATACTCTTACATCTGTGACCCAGGGTATCAATTTTCAGTTTACCAAGAAATAATCAATAAATTGATCTTAATCCTCTAGCCGACCAGGTGTACTTATGTATTTCTTTCTTTCTAAAATAGGTATTAGTAATTCTGTATCCATTAAATATTGCAAATTGTCGAAGTTCTTTTCTACTATCATGTTCTGTTGTTTCTCCTTGTGTACCAATTATATCAGGTATAGGATGGCACCCTATTCTTCCATTAAAATCACCTCCAATAACTATATAATCATTTTTATTTATATTATTCACTACTTTTTGAAGTTCTTTATAACATTTTTCAATGTTTTCTTTTTTCTCTTGTTCTGGTGCATATATACCTATTATTGTCATATATCCTCTTTGTATTTTAAACCTGACAATAATTATTCTTTCTGATATAAAAGTATAGCTATGTATTTTCTTCTTCCAAATGGGGTCTATCATTATAGCTACTCCAGCTGATGCACGTTGTTGTCTTTCTACACCATGATATACAAGGAGGTGATCTTCTATATCGTGTGTCCCTTTCAACTTTTTCTTTGTTTCTGTAAAGATCATTATATTTGCCTTTTTCTTTTTCATTTCATATAAAACTTCTGTTTATTATTTAACCCTCTTATATTCCATGTTGCCAATAGTAAATTATTCTTTATCATTGTCCTTTTCTTGCCTGGTCCATCATCAGTGTTTCCGTCCGGCTTTCTCCTTCGCTTTTTAGTAATAAAATATTCATCTGACCGCCTTATAAGGGCTGCGCAGATATAGTTGGGTGGTGGATTGCCACCTTACAGCCTCCCAACTTGCTTCAGCTTTGTTTTTAGGGTGCTTTCCCTTAGGTAGATTGCCTGAATTAAATAGTCATCATAATAATCATGAACAAATCCGTTTTAGACCATGTGGCCTGTGACGGTAAACCTAACGAAAATGGTCTTGTTCTTTCCACCGATGATGTTTTGGTTTTCCTTGGTCCCTATGTCCAGTTGGAGCATATTAGAATGCCAGTTTTGGAAATATATTTCTTTCGATTCTTCTCAGGTGATTCGGAATAAAACATTCCTGTTCTTCGCCTATAATATTATCTAAGTAAATATTAGACCTGTACCGCAAATATTTATTGAGTTATGCGGCATTTAATGTTTAGGGAAAAAACATTGTTTTAAAGAAAAGTATTTATTTGATAACAAAATGTTATTGGAACTTTTTTTTTGTTTACCACTCAAGGAATACGTGAATACATAGGCCTACTTAAAATTTGTCCATTATATTACTTTCGCCCTGTATATATATATACATATATTATATATATATATATATATATATATATATTTATTATTTATTTGGCCTTCATTGCCAAATGTCAAAATTTAATTATAACATCAATATATATATATATATATATATATATGGTATGATAAGGAAAATAAATGTCTTATCATACCATATTAAGCTTGCATTGCTCAATGTTAAACATTTAATTATAACACCACACACACACATATATTATATATATATATATATATATATATATATATACATACTGTCTTTATTTATAACTGCCATATGTATTTTTTTATTCCTCGAGGTTGTATTGCGTCATTTTTGGCATTCTCTCCTGGTATTTTCGGTATTGTAACCCACTTTTAAGGTTAGTACGCCTGAAAAGCGAAGTTACGTTACCCCGATCACATGATGGGTGATAAATGATAATGAAGCACCAGAAGAGTCCTAAACTTAAATTCTATATCATTGCCGATCACAGGAGTAGTTCTGTTTAGGTAAATATATTCCTGTGTTCTGGCCGGTAATCTAATCCGGGGCGTCATGCACTGTAGTCAGAAGCTCTGACAACAATAATATGAAGGTGATCACACACTAATATCTAAAAAAAAAAACACACAAATAATCTTTGGTTGTAGCGAATACACTTTACGGTGTACATCCCTGTATTGTCGTACTGTGTTTTCGTATGTAAGTTGACTGATTTAATTGTATAACAATTATGAAATGTGGATTATGAAGAAGTGTGCTCTGGCAATAAAATTCCTATTCCTACCAAGAATTTGTTTGACGACTGAGGTAAATCAGAAGAAATTTCTCGAGTCGACAGATCCGGATTTGAAATCCAGAATTTCCCGAATGTGAGTCTCATACGCCACCTTCTGTGTAGTGAAAGACGAGTGTTAAAATACTTTCTTTCAGCGCTACCTTTTCGCTAGCTAAACCCAAAGCACACGCCCCTAAGCACGTGGCGAAAAAATTGTTGACATAGTTGCTGTCTTTCCCAGTATTCAAACAAATGCTGACAAGAAACTGAGGATATGCACTTAAAAGAGAAACGCCGACAACTTTGCAAAATTTCAGTGACTGACACTAATGAGGGTTTCATCGGCATGTCGCCTTTGTTCAATGATCTCTCCATTAGAGACGGCTTGGGCAGATATATTTATGACAGTTTTGAATAAAATATGTATCAAGATTTGTCCCAAAGTATACCATCCCATTAGGCGAAAAGATATATAACTCAGGAAAGTATGTTCTATAATTATACCTCTAGGGGTGTCCACCGCTGTGGTCTCGGGGTAGAGGGCGCGGGTTCGATCCCCAGTTCAGACAAGATTCCTGAGTGGTGCTTTTCGGGATTTTTCCTTACCTGTAAAACCTGTAAAGCTTTAAGGCCCATGTAGCCATCATGATCTTCATTATAATATTCGCCATGTTTAGTTGGTGTGAATGGTGTGTTTCGTCTTAATGCTGTGTTGTCTTGTAGGTGGCTGTTCTCCCATTCTGTGAGACCTTCCATGTCCTTGTGTAGTCAAGAAAGTATGTGTGTGATACATAGTTTAAAATCCCTTTCCCGACATGTCATGTCACTGTAAGACCCGAGTGACGTGTGTTACGTAAGGTAAGATGTATTTACCTGTAAGGTAAGATTTTAAACTAAGTTAATGGAATCGAATAACTCTAGTGCATTACAAAATCTCGATATACTTTACAACATGTGACAAGATTTTTTCTAAGTTCCAACTGTAACACCATGCGCATGACGCGAAGCGGTTTACACTATGGAATCACGGGATTACAGCCAACATATACACGATGTTTGAACTCACGTTGCCAACCAATTTAGAAGCTAATCTAATGCAATTTAAGTATTTAACCTGTGAAAGACCAATCTAAAAGCTAACCTAACGCAATTTAAGTATTCTAATCTGTGAAAAATCAACCTAAAAGCTAACCTAACGCAATTTAAGTACTCTAATATGTGAAAGAATGCACACTGATTTTATTTAGTGTACAACGTCCTAGTAATACCTCAGTTGCCTGTTAGATTTCTCATTGGATCAGTGTGTTGACTGCATGCCATCCATGACATCTATGAGCAAATAAGCTAACTAAAATTAACTTGGTCTAGTAACTGCTTACAATGGACAGGCTATAGCTCAACAATGGGCTACGTCATTGGATATACATAGAAGTTAATTAGTAGAGATTCTATGTTGGTTGTAATGTTACACAGAATATTCGTTAAAATCAACATGGCTGCCACATCTTCATGAGTTCAATATTGTGAAAAAATATGTTAAAATAATCGTTGGAAAATATGTAAAAATCATTCTAAATGGTAGGAAATAATTTGAAAAATGAAACCCTAAGAATAAAATTTGACATGAATTTATGAAGTAATTTAAAAAGTCGTGTCACATTTTGTAAAGTTTAATCCATAATCATTAAAAATAGTTTCAATATTGACCAATGAGTAATATTACAATTTAGAAAAAAATCTTGACACCCTGTCATGGGCAACTTGTACCCAAATTACACTCTTGCACAGATATCCCCATGAACGTTGAGTTTTAACGTTTTATATTTGTCGATAGGTGTTTGTCTCCGCGTCTCCAGAACACTGGTGTCGCGTGCCATCTTTGGACACCCATCCTCTGGGTTTAGACCAGCAGAAGGCATTGGCTATCCCCTACACATTGCGTCCCGATGGACGGCGTCAGTACAGTAAGTGCTACATGTACGACGTGAATTTCACAGCACTGCTGCATCATCAGTCAGAGCACCACGAGTTGCCAACCCCAGATACAGAGTGGAATGTCACTAAATGTCAGTACGGGTGGAATTATGACCGCAAAGATTATGACAGCACTTTAGTAACAGAGGTAAGAAAAATGTTTGGCTATATGTAACGCTAATGCCTGCGCGGACATAAGCCCTCCATACATACTTATCATGAGCTGATGTTTTGCAATCATCCTTTGTATAATTCACTTCCCTCGAATCATGATTATTCTCTTAATATAGAGTTTCTTTCTCGCTCTTAATTGTTTTCCATTATTGAATTAATCGCTCATTAAAAAATCTACATATTAATGCATGAAGAAAAAACTTTATACCCCTTTTTTAAGCAAATTGCGCGCACGGAGGAGTGTGATATTCGGCATAATTAAAGTTCATATAGAGGAGTGTATTACAAATAAATTAAATTAAACAGAATCAAATAAATTGTCTCTAAGGAATTTATGTGTATTATTCATTCATTTGTTTACGTTCATACTGAAAGTGCATTGTTGTGAAAAGAGAATTGTGCAGCAGCAATGTGAATTGACTTACTCTCGCGTATTTATAATTAGTGGTTTAAAAAAAAGTGAGTACATTTATTATTTAAATTGGATATGCTTTCCTTTAGGTCGGTAGACATTTTTTCTAAGTTCTATAGAATCGCAGTGCGCATGCGCTAGTGCTCCAATTATCCCAGGTAGATAAATGCAACCTCCAGCAGTTGGCGGTATCTGTATGAGAAGTCAGTATGACCAACATTGACACAATAATCCCAGAACTTGTCTAAATATGTATAATTTATTTTACGTATCAAATCACTTTTAAAAAACAAGGAACCTAAAAGCTAACCAAACCTAAATCAATTACTGTAACACAAATCAATTACTCTAACGTAGGTGAAATCCAGGGAACGTGGAATCACATTTAAAAAGCAAGTTCGGGTTGTTGATGGTGGCAACGCTGGAACAACATAGGAAGTGGAGGGAAAATAACAAAGAGTAGGAAGTAAGCAATGTAGCACGACCGTGTTTTACGCAAATATATAAATATGAAAAAAAAACTCGTTGCAACATTGGAAGATGTTTAAAATGTGTTAAAAAGTGTTGCAAAATGTTTTGAAAGTGTTTAAGAGTGTTTAGTGCATCAGTGGAATAAGATATAAAATTGAAAAAATTTTCGGACCTGAAGGAAAGCACAGCCTTTAAATTTAACCCTGTCTAATCTTGATTTTAGCAATTTAATTACATATATTTTTTTATATTTAAATATCTACAACTACTTCCATTATGCCTCGGCATAGAACATTGATGGGTTGGAGTGAGAGACAAAGAAGAAGGGATATATATTCCCGTACACAAAATAATACGCCAAATGTAAATTTAAATAGTAGGACCATAAATAGTGTACAGATGTCAAAAGACGCGTTATTGTTTTTTAAATATGGCTTAGCCAAGCTATACCACATATTTCTTATCGTTCGTATTTTTAAAATAAATAAAAAATGACTGTATAATGACGTAAATATTTGTGGTAAACTTAAAAATTTAATGAATTGTGGTCGAATTTCGACCGCTGGGCAACTACTAGTATATATTAAAAAGTGATGCATATTTTGCAAAGACTTTGGTTAAACATAACACTCGAAAGTTGGGAACATTGATTTACATACAACTTCCTCGCGTAGCTCAGCGTGTATTAACATTTTAAAAGTTTCACCATGTATCAACAATGTTAACTATTTATTTATTTACGTATGTATATATATATATATATATATTATATATATATATATATGTATATAATTCTTCTGTATGTGTGTTTGTCACTCTACTACTCCTAAAAGACTAGATCGGATTTAGTGAAAAATGTTTGTGTCTGGTTGGGTGCCTGTATGGTTTAGATTCACAATTGGACACTCTATAACCATTAGGCGTAGGAGTTCAGCTGAAATGAAAATTGAAACATCGATGTAGCGGTCATCTTTTTCGATATTTCACAATGAAACTCAGCATATCCTATTAATATAAACCGAGGTAGGTATTATCCAAAAATGAGCGAAATCCTACACTTAGAATTGGAGGTTTACTTGAAGTCCGAAATTAAAAACTGCTTAAACAGCTGGACCGATTTTTATTATTTGTGTGTGTGTGTGTGTGTTTAAGTATGCGTCGAGGTGCTTTAGATTCACAAATGGACTCGATAGATGGCACTGCGATCGGGTTGTAGGATTTTTTGTCATCTGTGTAGTCATTGCCTTATCGATATATTCCGCGCGAAAACAATGTTACATCATACACGCTTCTTGAGCCACAACAGATGGTAGTGAGGAGTTTTCTTGTGAACGTGTTTAATAATATCTAATTACGTCTTAATTAGTGAATTTTATGGAAAAAAGTAGTCTATTACACAATAATGAAACGAAAATATTGAAATGTTAAACACAATGTTAATTGTCACTTAGTATATAGTTTGTCGATAATCCGAATATCGATAAAACGTTTCCTGAACCCGCTAATAGCAGGCAAGCAAATGTTTGGATATGACGTATTCTTTTACGGATAACTTGTGATGACCATTTTTGTCTTTCGACTCATTTATTCCAAGAAGTTCGGAATAAGTACATGGATATATTCCGCGCCACAACAATGTGACTTCATCATGCACGCTTTTTGAGCCACAACAGATGACAGCGAGGAGTTTTCTTACGAACTTATTTAATAATATATAATTACGTCTTAATTAGTGAATTGTTATGGACAAATAGCTTCGGCAGCGATTTACGGTGAAGAATTGAACGTTCAGGCAGGATAACGTCTGCGGGGGTCCGCTAGTTCCCTATATATTATTATACCTATATATAATGATAATGTTATATATATCATATTTTTAATATATATATAATTTATCAGTCTTTTAGACATATTTTCGCCTCGTAAACTTATTTTGAATATACGAAGATCCCAGTTATCAGTTTAACTCCAGTGTTCAAATTCAGTGTTTACCTTGAAACAGGTATAAAGTGCTGTCTCCCCTCCTTGAAAATCATCTTTCTATAATCCATGAAGAGGAAAATTTCACACTTCGTACGGATACTACTCCAAAGATGTAGTTATGCCCGAACCTCTTCCGAGCTAAGTTCCAGTTGTAATGTAAACAAACCAGATTTGTGACTGCCTTTTCATGGGTCGAATAATTGGTTTTCCCTTTAAGAATGTAAGAAAAAGTGGTTCACTCTCTTACACTCCAAGTACAGGAAATAGAAATATATATTATCTAGGACGTATGTCTATAAGTTCTACGATATACGACAATCTTAAAAGTATATAATTACAATATTAATATATTATTTAACTATTGTTGGCCTTTCATTATCATCATCATTATCCATGTAAGTAGTAGACCATATGGCCTGTTACGGGCTCCAAGATAAAGATGTTGTCGCAATCCAAGCGCTTTTGGTACGGACGCGCCAGCGATCTTCTACCTTGGGGGCAGTAAGAAAGCATAGGTTTTGGAATTCCGTGAGATGGCATTCGTTGAAGATGGTCTATCCAATTGTTCTGGTAGTTTTGTATGTGATGGAGAATGGGTTCTACACTGCTAAAAAAAATTAGGGGATATTGTGGAATAACTATTAAGACTATATTTTTAGGAACAGTATTAGATGCAATCACTTTCTATTACTCCATAAGAATGTCAACAAGAGTTTGAAGTCATTACGTAACCTCTGTACCACACCAGATGTCAAAGAGATCCTGATTAGGAATATGGCAAACAAACAAAGCAACATTAACATGGGTGAAAATGTTTCTTTAGTATGGTGTATGGTCTCCTCGAACGGCCAGCACTGCCTCACACCTGTATGGCATTGATGCAATGACGTTAGCAATGAGTTCTTGGGGATACGTGGCCACTCTTCCATAAGAGCAATGTGCAGCTCTGGAAACAGTTGTGGGAGTTGCTGGTCTACCTGCAATGCACCTGCCTAATGCATCCCACACATGCTCAATCGGATTTAAGTCCGGGGAGGAAGCTGGCATGTTGCATACGCTCGATACAGACCTTCCCTACCCTCCACCTTTTCCCACATGTCGTCCACCAAGCCAGCTCTGTGGGGTCGTGCATTATCGTCCATAAAAAGAAAAGAATCACCTATGGCATCAGCATAAGGCACGACAAAAGGTCGGAGAATCTCATCTCTATACTTTACCGCAGTCAAAGTACCACCTTGGATAACGTAGAGGTCCGTACGTCCACCACTACTGACTCCTGCCTACACCATCAATCCACCGCCACCATATGGGGATGTTTCACGTACAAAAGCTGGATTGTTTCGTGTCCCTTTTTCTCTCCAGATGAATACACGCCGACTATCACATTCCATGTTGAATCACGACTCATCAGAAAAAAGAACTGATCTCCATTCAGCATGCCTCCACCCACGATGTTCCTCCGCCCAGTTTCTGCGATTTCTACGGTGTTGTGGAGTTAACCTGGTACACACCATGGGCCTACGGGCATAGAGACCACTTCCATGCAGTCGATTAGGGACAGTTTGAGTTGACACCCTGCGTCCTGTTGCTGTTTGAAGTGTATTTCGCAGTTGAGTTGCATTCTGCTGTCTATTCCGACGGGCTGTTAACAAGAGGTAACGGTCATCCCTTGCTACTGTTGCCCTTGGTCGACCTTGTCCGGCTCTTCTGTGAACAGTATGTTCTTTGAAAATAATTCCAAAGACTGGAAATCACGCTTTGAGACACCCCAATGGCTTGTGCCACCTCTTGTTGTGTCTGTCCAGCTTCCATCCTTCCTATGGCCCTCCAAGCCATTGGTTCAGGTAAATCACGTTGTCGAGGCATCACTGTCCCTAAGGCAAGTCATTCACTAACTGAAAACTGGACTGGATTTAAAAACAGCAACAAAACATTCACCCCCACACCACCCTTTCACATCAACAGTACAGACACTGCCCTCTGGTGTGGCACCGAGGTTACGTAACAACTTCAAACTCTTATTTACATTATCTTGGAGTAACAGAAAGTGATTGCATCTAATACTATTCCAAAAAACATGGTCTTAATAGGTTATTCTACAATATCCCCTAATTTTTTTGAGCAGTGTACATCCAACTCTTCCATAATTTCCTCATTTATTTTATGGTCCCACTTTGTATGGATCATTTTACGGCCCATAATACATTTGCTTTCAAGTCTCAAACCTTGGGATTTCAATTGTTTCAAAATGGTCACTTCCTGTTAGAATTTATTTAAACACTGAAAATGAAATAATTTGAAAAGCTGGGAGAAACAAATTATTTTGAATGTTTTCAAACAGTTTAGTGAAAAATATCGTATATTAGCCGTTGAGGATGTGGTGAAAATAACAGCAGAATTTACATATAAGTAAATATATTCTGCTCGTAATGAAATTGAAAGTAAAAAAAATATATGTCGACATCATAGAAAAAACGTAAACTTTAGATTAGGTAGGCCTATTATATAATTTTTGTCATAAATAAATATAAAATTAAATTCCTACTTATTGATAACATCTTCCCTTGTCTTATTTCTCGTAAAATAAGATGAAACGTAAGAACAGTTTTTCTATCGTTGACAGTTCGATACTCAATTCAGTCATGTGGCGGGTAAAAATAGTACCACGGTTTCCCCAATAGACGGAGTCGCCGGAATAATACCTTATGCAAGTTTGTTTACAGTACAACTTGAACTTACCTCGGAATTAGTATAGTATAATTTTTTATTAATAGGTTTATTTGTTTAGAAACAGTTTAATCAAGTGATTACAGAATATTTTGGATTTTTGCTGTTCGTGTGAACTGGTAATATGATTCATAGCGGCACGAAAATTGGGACACATTGACATTGTTCCGATTATCATAAATTTCCCTGAATAAGGGCAGTCCCCTCTCTTGTTGTCGGCCTTGTCAATGAACGCTATCTCCCGACCTTTCATCAAGTGCTCTCAATATAATAGAGTTCCAGATTTTTGTTTCATCAGCAGCAATCATTTGAAATTTCGGCCCTTATTATTTAAATAAGCCATGTGATTCTGCAACACATAGCCTTCGTAAAATCATGCTCGGTTACGAAAATATTTAATGTATTCGATAGACATACAGGGCATTATTCAAGTAAGTTAAGTATTAAATGTTCACTAATTTGGTTTCTAAGCTTGAGCAAAGATGATGTGTACATATTTATTTCAAACAAGATACATTACTTGGTACTTTCTTCTTATTGAATAATACTAAGAAATTGGGACTGGAACTAAATATCATTATAACTAAATATATGATCACGCTTCGATATGCATTATCTAATAGAAATCGACAGCTAATGAATGATATATGAGGGAAATTTTGAAGAAGTGGCTGAGTCAAGTACCGATTCCGATTGAGGGTCTTTCCACTTTTCAGCGGTTGCCCTTTTACCAGCCGGCTGCTGGCCCTTCACATCCACATGTGTCAATCACAGAGGTAGATAGTTCAAATACCTAGGAACTATAATTACAAACAGGAATGTGGTGCACAAAGAAATTAAGCATAGGTTCAATTCTGGAAATGCGTGCTATTATGCATTACAGTGACTCTTATCGTCCCAACGCCTTTCAAAAAACGTTGAACTAAAAAATATATATAACTGTTATTCTACCCTTGTCGTTACAGACCTTTATGAATATATGGGCTTCATCTCATCTCATTCCTCGATCTGACCCGGAGTTCGACACGAATTGAGGATAAATATTTATTTTATATTTAAAATTCAAACTTATATAATTTCTTCTTGTAAGCCCATGTTTCCGTTAACAGAGATTTAGGCGCTATCCCCCTACAGGGAAGAATTTGAACCATACTAATTTAGTCAACTTGTTCTCGTATAGATGTCATTTGAGTGGTCCGTGGTCAGCGTTCCGCCTCATACTTATATCTAGGAAACCAAGGTAGTGCTAGGACGGGAAAATTTCATAAATTTTGCTTAGAGGCCGTTTCATTCAGGCTTAACGATATTTTACGAGCCTGAAAATCTTAAGACTCGGGACCCACGGCTTAAAGTCCCTCCCGGAGGACTTGCTCCTTGGATTTTTCCATCCTAAAAAATCCATCGACCCCGGCCGGGTTTGAACCCGCGACCCTCAGGACCAGAGGCAAGAACCATTAGTCCACCGCGGCCGATCTTATATAAATTAATATATATACATATATATTGTTGCAAAAATTTATAAACGACATCTCGCTAAGCTTTTTACAATTCCCCCCAGGGTAGGTGACCTCTTAGGCTGAGAAGCCCATTTTCTATTTCGTATACAGTAAAAGATCCTTATTCACGGGGGATATGTTCCGGAATTATGCCGCGAATATGGAATGATAATTTGTAAGGGTATATAGGAGATACGTTCCAAGATTACAAAATTAATAAAAATTATCAAAAAATAAATTAATGAGAGATTTAGAACAATTTATATTAATTATTACTACAGTCGGGTTTAGGCAAGGACTTAAAGAACTTAGTATCCCCCCCCCTGCTTTGCAGCTTTTAAAAGCTCTTTAAATTATGATTGATATTCAGCTGTGAATTCTGCGATAGAATTCCTTAATTTTGTCTTCGGATTTCTTGATTCATTAACATTGAAATAGCGTGATATATAGACACAAACGACTCGCCAACGCATATAAACGGCCAAGCATTTATATTTTTGCTTTAAACAGCAACACTACTTTTTTCCGCTTCGGAACTAATTTTCTTTCCTTTTACTCGACATTATGAATTGGCAACAAAGTAGAAGAGACACATGTTATTCAATCAAAATTATTGTAACGAATAACAAGTTGAAACAATAAAACACCGATCGTGGCGAGGGCGGCATTTATCAACGGACTTAGCGGCACGTGAAATACTGCGGCAGTGGCTTTTAACAACGAACTTTAGGCTTAGTGACAATAAGGTTTGTTTTACTTTGATATTATGTTGTCCATTTGGTTTGAATCACTATTTGTAAAAGCCGCCTTGGCACGTGCCTGCAGTAACAAAAAAAAAAAAATGTTGCCGATGCCTTAATAAAGGATCCTTCTACCGACACCGACTGGATCCGCAAATAAACAATTTTTTAGCCGCGAATACAGGAACTGTGTCGCAATTTTTAACCCGCGAATAACGAAAACGCGAATAAGGAACTTTTACTGTACTGTATCAGAAAGAATCTTCTGGAATATCTCCATGTTAATTATTTGGAATGAAAGAGAAACATTGCGGCATTAATCAAACAGTTTATATGAGAAAATGCAGAGATAAGAGAATTGTATAAATTAGGCCAGTCCATGGGCAATTGGCGTGGAATTGTGAATGGATGTGTTTCACCCTGTACTCATTATACGAATTGACATCGTCTCCTGTCATGTGACCCGCTCCCCAATCTTTCCCTCTTCCTGGTTGGCTCGCGAACTCTCCAGTACAGTACAGTCAGTTGAAATTCTTACCATCTTTCGCGCTACATGGCCCATATTTAATTTAACGACGCTCTTCACTGTATGGATTCAAATATAGACGTGAAAAGGTCGACGAATATATGTTCATAGATTTTACTTGTCATAAATGTACCGAATGACATCCATTGGTTCACTTTTCTTCCGAAGGAAGACATTCTCAGCATTTTATGTCCTTAAAAATCTATCGCTGTCGGCCGAGTTTGAACTCACGAACTTCGAAAACGGATGCCATATGGTAACCGCTAATCCTTTAACAGTTCCGGACAATAAACTAGATGATGTAGGAGCTTGGTGAGCATTTTTGAAGCCAATAGATATCGACGGAAAATCTGTCGCATCTGATGTTAAATAACACCGAGCAACAAAAAATAAACTTTTTTTTTTGTCTCAGAAAGAAAACAAACCGTCCCGCGCCGTAGCCGAGCGGTTATGGCAGGAAGCCTTGGCGCAGAGCTACGGGACTTGCGCTGGTTCGAGTCTCCATGGGGGAAGAAATTTTCTCATGGTATTTCGGCCAGTATGGGACCGGTGCCCACCCAGCATCGTGAGGCAATTGGGTAGCTACAATAAGTAGCGGCTCCAGGTTGAGGAACCAGCTATAACGGCTGGGGGGCTCGACATGCTAACCACATGTCACCCCTACACTGGCTGTTGATCATCTACCTCTGTGATTGACACACGTGGATGTGAAGGGCCAGCAGCCGGCTGGTAAAAGGGCAACCGCTGAAAAGTGGAAAGACCCTCAATCGGGAGAAAGAAAACAATATGATTCTGATAGTATTTTTTCTCCTGAATTCAAATATGATATCGGTTTTTCTCTATCATGCAAGGTTTCCGAGAGACAGGAATTTATAATTCCAAACACTTTAATGTTTTCTACATTCGTAACTACACAATATGCGAACATTCGGACTCACCTAGAAAGTAAGAAATTACGATTTTCTGCTTTATTTCGCCTGTGGAGCATCCCTCTTGATGGTCCAACAATAATAATCGGTCAGCATATTAGGATTCCATTTGCCTTGATATCTCTTTTCCATAGCTGAAATCTCCTGAGTTAGCTCATTTGGTTTTATTTTACAATGGACAAATGAACGAAAAAACGTTTATTAAAAAATAATTATTTAAATCCATTAATTGAAATTGAAATTTAAAAAACCTGTGGGCAATGGAGAAATTCCGAATACATATTTAAAAACACGACAAAAAATTGCATCAAGTACAACTATTAGTACTCATGAGACAAAAATCATGTTGACCAGTGTAATTTCTCACTGCTTTTGTACAGGTGCGACATAAGTCAGTTGACGATTGCACATGGATGCAAGGAAAAAAATCAGATTGGTTGAAACTGGGTTTGAATATAGGTTCTTCAGAGTATAATCTAAACTCTACTGCTTAAACAACAATGGAGGTCACTTTGAACAATTTCGGTAGTTGTTTTCTGTATAGATATTGTAAGCTACAGAAAATAATATATTTGCATTTTCGGTTAACTGACTTATGCTGCAACCTGTATATAGGTCATGGGTCTTCCCTTACGGAAGTTACTTAACCAAGCTAATTTTAGTTACGCTTATTGATGTCAGCGAGTGAAAAATAGCTAGCCGATTGCCCCAAAGTTACACATAGAAGTCAATTATGATTATTACTATAATGGGAAAGGCCGAATTTTTATCAGAAGTTCTAAATAAGGCATCGGATTTTCTTTACGAGCCAGAACATTTTCAGAATCGGACGAGATCCATTGCTTAAAGTCTCTCCTTTTGATTTTCACATCCTCAAATGAATCGTTGTCCCCGGTCGAGATTTAACCTGGGACCAAGGGTAAGGAACTTAACCCCAAGACCACTGACCCTATATTAAAGAATTTCTAACCAATTCACTGGCACTGCCGAACCAGTAAGTTGATGGCCGCGAGAACATAAGATCTCCATACATCTCTGTCATGGATTAATGTTTTCCAAACATTCCGTCTGTAATTTACTTCCGTAAAATCATGGTTAATGTTATTCCCCACCTCCTCCTTGGCGTACCAACTGGGCACTTTCCCCCTTTTACCTACATGGAGCTTCCATGACTCACTTTCACTCCCCATTCGTGCCACATGTCCTGCCCATCGCTGTCTAACTAACTCACTGGCACTATCAAACCCGTAGGTTCATGGCCGCGCGGTCATAAGCTCTCCATACATCCCTATCCTGAGTTAATGTTTTCCAATCATTCCCTGTATAATCTACTTCCCTCAAATTATAGTTAATGTTATTCTCCCATCTCATTCTTTATCTGTCCACCGCTGTGGTCTCGAGGTAGGGTGCTGCCTTGTCACGCAGCGGGCCCGGGTTCGATCCCCGGTCGGGGCAGTTTTTCTGGGTGAGGTTTTTATCGGGGTTTTTCCTCACCTGTAAGACGAATGTCAGGAAAATTTTAAGGCCCAAACGGTCCCCGAAATCATATGGCCATTATCATCATCTTCATCCTTACCATTATCATCTTCATTATCATCATCCTTCACCGGTGTGGAAAGCAACGGGAAGCTACCACACCTACAATTCCCTAGTAAAGCTGCAAGCATAGCATGAAAATGCTATGATTGCAGTGAAGGACCTGCCTTCGGGCAGAATTACGATGGATGGATTCTTTATCTACCAACTGGGCGTTTTCTCTCTGGTTTTCCTACAAGAAGCTTCCATGCACGTCTTTCATTCCCCATTCGTGCCACATGTCCTGCCCATCGCAGTCTACGAGACTTAATTGTTCTTATTATATCTCGTTTCCCATAACGATCATATAGCTCAGTGTTATGTAGTCTTCTCCATTCACGTGTCTATTCATCTCTCATTGTTCCAAAAATTTTCTAAAGAACTTTATTCTCGAACTCTCGTAATATTTTCTCCTCCCTTAAAGTATTCTCTTTTTCATATTCTGGTAAAAATGTCTTCATGTTTCTATTCACTCTATCACCCATCATATTATAGGGATAATATAATTCCCTCAACCAATTAGTGAGTTACAATTCCGCCAATGACAGGAGAGAAGGCCAGAAATGTCGTAAGATAATCTGGTGGTAATGAATAAAACATATTTTTAGTATATTTGAAGAGAAAAATTAGGCCTATACGCTCAGACCGGGACCTGAACCCGGGACCCTTGGTTCTCTAGACCAAGTGCTCTACCAACTGAGCTACCTGAGCAAGTACCGATCTAAACGCAAATCTTTCTCTATATACATTGTAATTCCCGTCCACCAAATGCTGTGAAGCCATGCTTCTATCTTGCAAATGGCTGCTCCTTTATTAAGAAGACATATTTGGGAATTATACATTACAGCCAGTACGGCTTTTTTCAAGTTTTTATTATTGATTTCGTACATCTCAATGATGGATAAATCATATTTGAAGAGAAAAATTATACGCTCAGACCGGGACCTGAACCCGGGACCCTTGGTTCTCTAGACCAAGTGCTCTACCAACTGAGCTACCTGAGCAAGTACCGATCTAAACGCAAATCTTTCTCTATATACATTGTAAATCCCGTCCACCAAATGCTGTGAAGCCATGCTTCTATCTTGCAAATGGCTGCTCCTTTATTAAGAAGACATATTTGGGAATTATACATTACAGCCAGTACGGCTTTTTTCAAGTTTTTATTATTGATTTCGTACATGTCAATGATGGATAAATCATATTTGAAGAGAAAAATTATACGCTCAGACCGGGACCTGAACCCGGGACCCTTGGTTCTCTAGACCAAGTGCTCTACCAACTGAGCTACCTGAGCAAGTACCGATCTAAACGCAAATCTTTCTCTATATACATTGTAAATCCCGTCCACCAAATGCTGTGAAGCCATGCTTCTATCTTGCAAATGGCTGCTCCTTTATTAAGAAGACATATTTGGGAATTATACATTACAGCCAGTACGGCTTTTTTCAAGTTTTTATTATTGATTTCGTACATGTCAATGATGGATAAATCATATTTGAAGAGAAAAATTATACGCTCAGACCGGGACCTGAACCCGGGACCCTTGGTTCTCTAGACCAAGTGCTCTACCAACTGAGCTACCTGAGCAAGTACCGATCTAAACGCAAATCTTTCTCTATATACATTGTAAATCCCGTCCACCAAATGCTGTGAAGCCATGCTTCTATCTTGCAAATGGCTGCTCCTTTATTAAGAAGACATATTTGGGAATTATACATTACAGCCAGTACGGCTTTTTTCAAGTTTTTATTATTGATTTCGTACATGTCAATGATGGATAAATCATATTTGAAGAGAAAAATTATACGCTCAGACCGGGACCTGAACCGGGACCCTTGGTTCTCTAGACCAAGTGCTCTACCAACTGAGCTACCTGAGCAAGTACCGATCTAAACGCAAATCTTTCTCTATATACATTGTAAATCCCGTCTACCAAATGCTGTGAAGCCATGCTTCTATCTTGCAAATGGCTGCTCCTTTATTAAGAAGACATATTTGGGAATTATACATTACAGCCAGTACGGCTTTTTTCAAGTTTTTATTATTGATTTCGTACATGTCAATGATGGATAAATCATATTTGAAGAGAAAAATTATACGCTCAGACCGGGACCTGAACCCGGGACCCTTGGTTCTCTAGACCAAGTGCTCTACCAACTGAGCTACCTGAGCAAGTACCGATCTAAACGCAAATCTTTCTCTATATACATTGTAATTCCCATCCACCAAATGCTGTGAAGCCATGCTTCTATCTTGCAAATGGCTGCTCCTTTATTAAGAAGACATATTTGGGAATTATACATTACAGCCAGTACGGCGTTTTTTCAAGTTTTTATTATTGATTTCGTACATGTCAATGATGGATAAATCATATTTGAAGAGAAAAATTATACGCTCAGACCGGGACCTGAACCCGGGACCCTTGGTTCTCTAGACCAAGTGCTCTACCAACTGAGCTACCTGAGCAAGTACCGATCTAAACGCAAATCTTTCTCTATATACATTGTAAATCCCGTCCACCAAATGCTGTGAAGCCATGCTTCTATCTTGCAAATGGCTGCTCCTTTATTAAGAAGACATATTTGGGAATTATACATTACAGCCAGTACGGCTTTTTTCAAGTTTTTATTATTGATTTCGTACATGTCAATGATGGATAAATCATATTTGAAGAGAAAAATTATACGCTCAGACCGGGACCTGAACCCGGGACCCTTGGTTCTCTAGACCAAGTGCTCTACCAACTGAGCTACCTGAGCAAGTACCGATCTAAACGCAAATCTTTCTCTATATACATTGTAATTCCCATCCACCAAATGCTGTGAAGCCATGCTTCTATCTTGCAAATGGCTGCTCCTTTATTAAGAAGACATATTTGGGAATTATACATTACAGCCAGTACGGCGTTTTTTCAAGTTTTTAGTATATCAAGTTTTTAGTATATTGAAAGGGCCTAATTGCCTTTTATATTCAGGCCCCCAAAAGGTCACTAATCAATTAACTTTTTATTTTTTTGCAGTTAAACTTGGTGTGTGATGACGGTTGGTGGCCTTCAACATCAACCACATTTTTCTATGTTGGATCGTTGTTTGGAAACGTGGTATTTGGTTGGATAGCTGACAAGTGAGTAATTAATATATTTCCACTGTGATAGGTTTTAGAAAATTCTTAATGTATATATTGAGATTATTTGATGGAAAGATTTTTAAAATTTTTAGAGAACTTCGCCGGCACCTAAATTACCCATGACTATATATAAAACTAACTCACTGGCACTATTGAACCCGTAGGTTCATGACCACTCGGACATAAGCTCTCCATACATCCCTATCCAGCGCTAAGTTTTCCAATCATTCCCAGTATAATCTACTTCCCTCAAATCATAGTTAATGTTATTCTCCCATTTCATTCTTGGTCTACCGACTGGGCGTTTACCCACTGGTTTTCCTACAAGAATCTTGCATGGACGTTTTTCATTCCCCATTCGTGCCACATGTCCTGCCCATCGCAGTCTACGAGACTTAACTATTCTTATTATATCTGGCTTCCTATAAAGACCATGTAGTTCACTGTTATGAAGTCGTCTCCATTCACCTGTCTTTTCATCTCTCCGTGGTCCAAAATTTTTCCTAAGAACTTTATTCTTAAATATTCGTAATCTACTTTCTTCCCTTAAAGTAAGAGTCCATATGATATAACTGGTAGAATAATAGTTTTATATATTTTCAGTTTAATATTTTTTTAAAGGAGTTGGGATGTTAAGAGTCTCTGTAATGCATAATAGCATGCGTTTCGGAATTGAGCCTATGTTTTAATAATTTCTCTGTGCATCTCATTGCCTATTTGTGATTATTGTTCCTAGGTATTTGAATTCAGCCACTTCCTCAAAATTTCCCTGATTTGTCATTAGCTGTCCATTTCCATTATATAATGTATTTCTGTGTGTGACCATATATATATACTTACTTACTTACTCACTGGCACTATCGAACCCGAAGGTTCATGGCCGCGCGGACATAAGCTCTCCATACATCCCTATCCTGAGCTAATGCTTTCCAATCATTCCCTGTATAATCTACTTCCCTCAAATCATAGTTAATGTTGTTCTCCCACCTCATTCTTGGCCTACCAACTGGGCGTTTTCCCTCTGGCTTTCCTACAAGAAGCTTCCATGCACGTCTTTCATTCCCCATACGTGCAACATGTCCTGCCCATCGCAGTCTACGAGACTTAACTGTTCTTATTATATCTGGCTTCCTATAAAGACCATGTAGTTCATTGTTATGTAGTCTTCTCCATTCACCTGTCTGTTCATCTCTCTTTGGTCCAAAAATTTTCCTAAGAACTTTATTCTCAAATACTCGTAATCTCCTTTCCTCCCTTAAAGTAAGAGTCCATGTTTCGCACCCATATAATATAACTGGTAGAATAATAGTTTTATATATTTTCAGCTTAACGTTTTTTGAAAGGAGTTGGGACATCAAAAGTCTCTGCAATGCATAATAGCAAGCATTTCCAGAATTGAGCCTATGTTTAATTTCTTTGTGCATCTCATTCCTATTTGTGATTATTGTTCCTAGGTATTTGAATTCAGCCACTTCCTCAAAATTTCCCTCATTTGTCATTAGCTGTCCATATCCATTATATACTGAATTTCTACGTGTGACCATATATTTAGTTTTACTGATATTTACTTCCAGTCCTAATTTCTTAGTGTTACTCAATAGTGTGTGCGTGTTGGCCTTTAGTATCTCCTCGCTATCGGCCAGTAGTACTACATCATCAGCATAAACTAACAGCTTATTAATACCATTCAGTTGTAAGCCTTCCTCATTCTCTAAAGATTTAATGGCATGCTCTAGTACAAAATTAAATAGTAGAGGAGATAGTGCATCTCCTTGCTTCAACCCATTCTGGATTTCAAAAGTGTCTGAAAACTGTTTGCCTACACGCACCCTACTCTTTGAGCCATTTAGACACATTCGTATAAGTCTAACCAACTTTTTAGGAATTCCGAACTCCAGGAGGATACTATATAACTTCTCCCTCTTAATTGAATCATATGCTTTTTTGAAGTCTACATATAGTTGATGTACAGTACCATTATATTCCCATTTCTTCTCTCTAAAATCTGTCTTATACTGAAAATCTGATCTGTTGTAGACCTGTTTCTTCTAAATGCACATTGATGATCTCCTAGAATGTCATCAATATAGGGAGTAAGTCTGCTTACTAATATATTTGTTAGAATTTTGTACGAAGTTGAAAGTAATGAGATGCCCCTGTAGTTGTTGCAATCAGTTTTATCTCCTTTCTTATAAATTGGTAAGATAATTGATTCCTTCCATTCATCTGGAAGAGCTTCTTTTTCCCAAATCATACTAAGCAACCAGCGTATCTTGTCCATCAATTTTTCTCCCCCTGATTTTATCAGTTCTGCTTGGATCTCATCTGAACCTGATGCTTTATACATCTTCAATTTTTCAATCGCCATTTCAACCTCTAATGCACTTGGCTCTGCGACTAGCATTTCTGCTGTCTGTAACTTATCCTCCTCAGTGTCCTGTTCTGTATGTACATTTAATAGCTGATTAAAGTAACCTTTCCATCTATTTAATATACTCCTAGAATCTGCAATCATATCCCCATTTTCATTCCGAATTATGTTTGTTCTAGCCTGAAACCCCTTCTTCTCTATCCTAATTCCCTGATATAAGACCATATATATATATATATTTTTTTTTTTTTCATGCCATATGTATATATGGCATGAAAAAATTGTCTGAACCAGTATTTGAACCCGAAACTTCTAATTCTATACGTTAGCGTGATACCGACTTCACTATCCAGACATCCCAGTGCAAACACATTAATTTTCCTTTTCTTATGGAATTTTCAATCATAAGAGCTAATATTTTCCAATCATCCCCTGTATAATTTACCTCCCTCAAATTATGATTAACATTATTCTCCCACCTCATTCTTGGCCTACCTACTAGGTGCTTTCCCTCTGGTTTTCCCACAAGAAGCTTCCATTCCCCTCTTTCATTCCCCAATTTGTGCCACATATCCTGCGTATAGAAATCTATTAGACTTAACTGTCCTTATTATATATATGATTTACGATAATGATCATATAGCTCACTATTATGTAGTCTTCTCTATTCACCTGTCTGTTCTTTTTACTTTGATACAAAAATATTCCTAAGAAGTTTAATCTCAAATACTCTTAATCTTTTCTCCTCCCTTAAAGTAAAATACCATGTTTTGCATACATATATGTGTAAGAATTATCTAGTTTTATATATTTCTTTTTAGAGAAGTTGGGATGACAAAAATCCCTATAATAAATAATATCATAGTTAAGCCCATAGAGAACCATATAATTTATATAGATCATCGGTTGATTAATGTCTTTGACGTCTTCCGATTCCTAATAGCCAGTTTTTTTCAATCCGACCAATTTCCTGGTTTGCAGATGTTTCTCCTTCATGTATACATATATTCCCTGACTCCAGGAAGTTTGAGGTCTTCCTCTGCCTCATCTCCCCTCAGGTTTCCATTTCAAAACACATTTTGATAGCTGATCCTCTTCCATTCGCTGGACATGTCCGTACCATTTTAATTGCTTAATTTTAATATAATCTAAAATACTGTCTTCAGTCTTCATTTTCTCCCTTTTCTTGAAATTCTTGCTATTTTTCGTATAGAATCCATTTCCATTTCTAAAAGATTCTTATTTGCTTTTGTTGTTAATGGCCAAAGTTCTGCTCCATAAGTAATGATGCTTTTAACAATTATATGGTATATATATATATATATATATATATTAATTTTATTACTTATATTTTTATGTCACAATATTCCATTGAGGCAAGCAATTACAAATTTTCCTTTATTATTTCTATTTCTTATTTCCTCTTCATAACTTCCATTTTTATTTATTTTAAATCCTGAATATGATGTCTCACTACAAGCTTTTATTGTTTCTCCAGTCTCCATATCCATACCAATCCATATCATTTTAATTGTCTATATTTATTGAATAATATTTAAAATTTTCAGATGGGGTCGTCGTACATCATTCTTCATTATCATTTTCCTAGAAGTGAATTTGTCAATATTAACAGCATTCTCACCAAATTATGTTGTTTACACTATCTTACGCACCATCAATGGATTATTCTTTCCTGCCATCTACCAGATTCCATTTATTCTTGGTATGCATTACATATAATTAAAAATTACAGTGGGAAGTATAAAACATTATTATTATTATTATTATTACATGGTATTTTCAATTGAATCACTGAGTTGAAAAGGGAAGAAACTCCAATGCCTTCGAAGAGCTATAAAACACATATGCAACACAAAAATTAGAATTCTTGCTTTATTTGCTTTTTGTGTAAAAAAGAGGATCAATATTGTAATTTATCAGAGCAAGCTGTTAGAAATTATATAGTTTTTAAAGGTTTTCTCAAAAATAGGGTACTTGGAGTTTCTTCCCTTTTCAACTCAGCGATTCAATTTATAAATAAGTTGGACAAAATGTTTTTATATCTCACCTCATTGAGTTATATGTTTTCATGATACCGGTTTCAAAGGTAATTTTACCTTTATCTTCAGTCAAACTCCAACTGTCAAAATTTTGCCATTAATACCATCTTTCAAACTGCCATCTGGTGCTGATTTAATGAACTTGGAGATTAAATTTTGCTTACAGGGAACTTCAAATTCATGGATCTATATTTGTTCTTCTGAATGCATATGTGTTCCTAAACTTTTAATTCCAAAAGCTTCTGTAAATGTTTTGAAAGTTCAATCACAAAATTGGAAGTGAAGCTGAACTTTTAAAACATATAGAGAAGCTTTCGGAATCAAGAGTATGGGAAAATATATACATTCAGAAGAAGGAATATAGATCCATGAATTTGGAGTTCCCAGTGAGCAAAATTTAATCTCCAAGTTTATAAAAGCAGCACCAGATGGCAGTTCAGAAGATAGTGTTAAGGGCAGAATTTCAACAGTTGGAGTTTGACTGGAGATGAAGGTAAAATGATCTTTGAAACTGGTATAGTGAAAACATGTAACTTAATGAGGTGAGATATAAAAACATTTTCTCCAACTCATTTATAAAAAGCATTACATGCTTATATTTTGTATATTTGAATCCTGAGTGAAAGGGGGGTAATTGTGGTAAATTATAAAGTAATTCCTGCATGCCCTAAGGTAAGGAAATATGATCATAATGGCACAATCCACTCCACCATGACAAGGTAAAGATACTGGTTACATTCATGCCAAAATTCTATGAAGAAATTTTGTTACCCATAGAGACTCACATTGGCTTGTGTCAGTAGATATTCATCTGAATTTCCTGATTCATTGTTTCTATTATTCATTTCATACATCTCAATGATGGATAAATCATATTTGAAGAGAAAAATTATACACTTAGGGTCGAATGTTTGAACGCATTAGACAGTAAAATGCGTTCTCTGCTGATAAAGTTTTATTCAAACACATTTTTCTTACTCAGAAATCTATTCACGCGGTAATAATTGTAAAGCTACCTGACAAGGTACCTTAAGATCGTAGCTCAAGATATAAACTTATGTGAAAATCCCGAAGGGAACCGATGGTAACCGATGTAGTTTGAAACTTATCCAAGATGTCGGACCTTGAAGACTTCGATCATGTTTTCGGTATACGCGGAGTAGAGGAATTTGATAGAGTCTACCAAAGAATTCAACTGGAAGAACAGGAGAATCGGTGTAATATTGCGCGTTGCAGACGTGTTTGTATACGGTATTATTTGCGGGATGCAAGCATAAATGCATTCCTCTATAGCAGACGAAAATAACGGAAGTGGTTTTATCGCTGAGAATTCTGGGTAATTCGTTGCCAATATTACGAAAACGTCAACATTCATGCATGACCGGTTAAGGCGGCCGTTAATTCGATCTCAGCTCACCAGTGATTGGAAGTAATTTGAGTAGAGTAATGTATTTGCATACGACCCTAGACTGGGACTCAAACTCAGGAGCTTTGGCTCTCTAGGCCAATGCTTTACTGACTGAGCCATCTGGGCGAGTTCCAATATAAACACAATTTTTCTCTTATATGCATTGTCAATTCCAATGCTTCAAATGCCATGAAACCGTTGCTTCTATCTTTGCAAATGGCAGCTCCTTTATTAAGAAGACATTTTATTTGGGAATTTTACATTATATTATAAAGTCAGTATGGCTTCTTTTGATGTTTTTATTTTTTATTTCATACATCTCAATAATGAATAAATCATATTTGAAGAGAAAAATTATATGCTTAGACTGGGACTTGAACCCAGGACCTTTGGCTTTCTAGGCCAATGCTCTACTGACTGAGCCATCTGGGCAAGTCCCAATCTAAAGGTATATAAAAGAAAAATTTATGTTTTGATTGGAACTTGCCCAGATGGCTCAGTCGGTAGAGCATATGCCTAGAAAGCCAATGGTCCTGGGTTCAAGTCCCAGTCTGAGCATATAATTTTTCTCTTCAAATATGGTTCCTCATTCATTCTTATTACATAAAATAAGTGTTAATTTATTTCAGCATTAGAGTTGATGGGGCCGAGATACAGAACATTTGCTGGAATGGTGATCTGTATGTTCTTTGCTTTGGGACTGTCTCTACTAGCTCTGCTCGGTTATTTACTCCGCAACTGGTATACTCTCTCCTTGGCTACATCAGTACCATTTGTACTACTTTTCAGGTATGATTCTACCCAGGTTTTTCTAAAAATTGAAGTTTTATTGACAGTCAATGCTGCTCGAACTGCCATCTTTACTCAGCTGTCATCTCAATAAATGACTATTTTTAGAGTGAATTTCAAAGGAATAAAGCTATTGAGATTGTTCTTAGGAATATATTTTTTGAAAAAAAAAAGACATATCTTCATTGATCTACCTAATAAGACACTCAAAATGACCTTGACAAATATATGCAGGGTCACAATATTAAAATTGTAATATAAAATTATTTACCTTGTAAGTCCATCTACTCAACTTTTAAAATATTAGCTCACTGTAGGCCTTTCAGGACTAGTCCTATCATATGCAGAAGGTAGGTCACTTTCCATTGAAAGCATTTTTTCAGAATTTAAAAAATTCAATATTTTTAACATTTTTTTTTTTAATATTTCTTCATTTTTTTAACATTTTTTGTTCAAAAAATTCATTTTTTTTCAATGTTTTATTTTCTATTATTTAAAAAATTGATTAAAAGGAAAAATATATTTTTTTACTATTTAACTTGTGCCCCAAATGGGAGTCAATGACCAATCACAGTCTTTTTTCCTTGTTTTTATCAATTTAATTTTATCACTTTAAAATCAAGCTCCTCCTTTTTATCATTTTGAATAGGTCATATCATTATTTTGCAGTGACTGACTCTCTAAGAAATACATTGAATGTAACAACTTATATATTAAGGTGTAAAAATTCTAGAACACATGTGGCTACCAGATTGTATATCGTCACTTAAGAAACAATACCGCGTAACTGACACCTTTGATGAAATTGACATTTTTATACTGTTAGCAACACTGAAGAAGTGCGCTCAGTTCAAACATAGATTAGGATGAAATTTTGTACTATTACCTCGCTAAATTTATAGATACAATGGTTTCAATCTATATAGGTACCAAGGAGAAAAATAAACAGTTTTTGTTCCTCATGTAAAATTTGTATTTTGTTAGTAACACAGTATTGTTTCTTAAGCGACGATATATAGTGCACAAATGTAACCAGATAATGCTTGCGATATATAATATAAAAACATTTGTAGCAATTGATTATACCACAAAAAAAGAGAAACCACTGTTTGCACTTTCTTAAACATATTATTTCCCAGGAATTTACATCCCAGAAAAATATAATTGACATATTTACGTCATAGGACCTCAGAAATTAATTAATAACCTATAATGTAGGTTATAAACAGTTTCATGTGTTCCATTTTTTCTCCACTAGGGTGCATTCTTACAATATTGCGATCCTTTGGTAATAAATAATGTAATCTGGTTGCAGTGATGAACAAATGAAGCATAACAAACATTTCTCATTTGTTTTCAAACAGCGCCATTTACATTAAATATATAAATATTTTAGAATAACTATATTTAAATAATGATTTGTGAGTAAACAGCTTAATTTTATTTGTTAAATAATCCTAACAAATGCCACTCTTGATTTCCAAATTCTCTAGATAAATTCACTCCTCACTTTGTGAGTCGTGAATTCATAGATAATTTGGAAATCACTCGTGGCATTACTTATGATAAAAATATTTGAAAAAAGTTGGAAAAAAATATATTAAAAAAAAAGAGGAATTGAAGATCAGGGGGATCTGACAGTCTTTGCTTAACCTCATTTAGGAGTTGGAATTTGACTGAAGATGAGGATAAAACTGCCTTTGAAACCGGTATCACGAAAACATGTAACTTTATTGAGGTTAGATGTAAAAATATTTTATAAATTAAAAATAAACAACGATGTTGCTAAAATACAAATCACCAATTTCTGTTTTTAAATTTTCAAGAAATTTTAATGTCTTTGAATGTTACAAGAGTTATATAGAGTGAAGCATAAGTGATACTTCTTCATTACGTGTATCCAGCCATAGCTGATGACACGAATCCATTGTATACTTATGCTATAAGTTGCAATGGGGCTGTATTTGAACATGCAGCTTATGTGAGCATTCAAAGGAGTGGCTACGAGGTTAAAAGAAAGAGATATAGGAAAGACAGAAATGAACCTTTTGGCCTCGAAAACTCTAATACCATCTGGGTCGAAGAAAACAAGAAGTCAGGTAAGGGAGACTGGATAGGAAAGTAGAAAGAGGGATCTGGTACTAGAAAAGGAAGAAATTCCAGATCGGTTATACATTAAAAGTAAGGAGCAAAACACAAGTAAGTAGAAGCAATGTTTTGCTCAACTTGGGCACCTTGTGGTCGCCATCCCTAGATGGGGACCCCTGAGGGTGTGAAGCATAAGTGAGTTAATTGAAAATGCAAATATATTATTATTTGTAGCTTACAACATCTGTACAAAAAACAGCTCTCAAAATTATTCCCTAGTTAGCAAATTACCTCAAGCAGTAGTGTTTGAGATTACATTCTCAAGGTCCCATATTCAAATCCCAGTTTCAACCAATCTGATTTTTTCCTTGCAACCATGTGCATTGGTTAATTGACTTATGCCACACCCTGCATATTTCATATTTAAAAACTTTGTGGTGTTAAGGGTACCTGGTACTAATTTCCTTGCAATTTGGTTTAAAAATATGCAACATACAAAAATCATTTTTTTGGCTTATTCTTAAGTTATGTGCATGAAAATTATGTCACTAATTAAATACGTCTTGCTGAACATAATGACGCTCTGGTTAACGTTTTAGACTTATTTCTTCATAATAATTAAAATAATTTAAAATAAAAAAATAAAAATAAAAAATCCAACTTCTTAAAAGTATTGTCTTGGTACAAGTTTCTAAAAAAACTACTTATCCAATTGTTTCCAAAATTTAGTATGTTATTGTCCATAGTTGATTTGACAATAATAAGGTTTACTTGTGTTTAGATATATGGATTGTTATTTATTTTAAAAATTAAAGACAAACATTTTTTTTTTTGTTAATCAATTGAGTTGGTGTTTACTTGATGAAAATCCATATTTATTAATTAAATAAAAATAAAACGTAGTTTTATTTGATTTTCATATTTATTATATAATTCAGTGACAGCTGTTTCGGTACACTGTACCTTCTTCAGACATATTAACAAATTATGAATTGTGTTCCAACTGATCTAAGCAACAATACAACAATATTTATTTAAATTTTTAAATTTAACAAAGGGGATTCATTCAAATCAAGTTCATAATTTGTTAACATGTCTGAAGAAGGTACAGTGTACCGAAACAGCTGTCACTGAATTATATAATAAATATGAAAATCAAATAAAACTACGTTTTATTTTTATTTAATTTTTTTTTTGTTAAAAATTTGTATATTGTCGCTTAAGAAACAATACTGCGTAACTGACACTTTTGGTGAAATTGACATTTTTATACTGTTAGCATCACGGAAGAAGTGCGCTCAGTTCTAACATAGATTGGGATGCAATTTTGTACCATGACCTTGCTAAACTTATAGATACAATGGTTTCAATGCATAGGTACTAAGGGGAAAAGTAAACAGTTTTTTGTTTCTCGTGTAAAATGTTCATTTTGTTAGTTATGCGGTATTGTTTCTTAAGCGACGATATATATATATATATATATTTTATTTTATACACTATTAATAGCACAAAGATACATTTACCTTATTATTATAGAGCTCTTTAAACTGCATATCCAAGCCAACAATTATTCTCCTATCTTTCATAGTTTCAGAGAAAAGTGTACCAAAATATGTTGTTTTTGTTTTCAAATGAAAAAATTGCCTTGGCAATGAAGCCATTAGTGTTCTTGCTCTCCAATATTTCTCTATAGTGGATCAAACAGGTAATATTTCACAGGTTTGTAGGTGTTCTTTGTTCATTTCTTCGTCTTTGTTGCATAGAGGACAATTTGGATTCGTGTAGATTCCTATTTTATATAAAGTGTACCAAAATATTGAAAAATGCAAGTTATAGGTAAATGCAAAAAAAAAAAAAAATTAATAAAAATATGCACATTAGCAGAACATGGAGATACCATTTTTAAAAATCTATTTTTATGTGTTTAAATGTCCAAAATCGACAAAATAATATTACACATCGATAAAACAGACCTTCTTGGACTTTTTTAAGCAAAAATAAAAAAAATAATTTTTTTAAACCCAAATACGAGAGTATTGGTTGCCCTTAACAGAGAAGTGAGAGGAAACACTTGCATATAATTAATAGTGAGTTAGAATTTTAATGACTCACCTCATATTTTGTAGATTTCTTGAAGACTAATTTTGATACATTATATATCATTGTAAATTCCTACTAACTCATAATACGTTACATAATATGTATTACGTTGATATGCAACTTATCAAAACTACACTCTATTTCAAATGTCTATGCAGCAAGAGTACACATAGTTGTTTAGCCTTGAAGCAGGTGTTGGACTCTCATTGGCTGTGTGCTCTTTACACAATACGACAGTAGAGAGCAAGCAAGTGAATGTAACAGAGTAAAGGTATTCATCATCATCATCATCCTGCCAGCTATTAGTCCTAGAAGAACTGTTACGGCCTGAGAAAGTGGTTTTCGTGCCATCTTTTCTTAGGTCGACCAAGTGACTGTTCCCATTTGGACAGTAGTTCATTATTGCCTTGGGGATCCTAGATCTAGCCATTCTTGAGACATGTTCCTTCCAGTTTAGCTGATATCTGGAGATGTAGTCCAGTATTGGTGACACATTAAGTTCTTGAAGGATTTCTACATTTTGTAAGGTATTGATCTTGTAAATAAATATGATAAATATGTTGTGGATGAAATGGTGAAAAGTCACAATATGACTGACTTCGTTTCCCACCCTATCACTTAGAGTGAATCCTACTGAGTTGATAAGGGCTCAGGTGAAGGGTTTATGTATCGTTGCTTAATAAAACATTTAAATTATGAGAGGTCAGGACACTCCTTCATGAAGCTCTAGAACGAGTCACAACCAAAAACTGGGCAGAATGTGTGCATCATGTGACAGAGACTGAAGAACCTCGAATGTGGGATATGGATAATATATTGGAAGAGATTGAAGAAATGATCATCAACCTAGAAGGAGATTCATCTACTGATTTTGAATAAACAAAGGTACATGTAACATTATTTACTTGATTTTTAGCCTCTATGAAAGTTTCAGTAGGTAAGCTCGTTATATAAGGTTGTGAACCGCGCTTCAGTAGACTGAGAATGCTGACTCTCTGGTTGTCTGCTGCGTAGACATTTGAAATAGACTGTAGTCTTAAAGAAATCTAATTATGAGGTGAGTTATTAAAATTTTAGCTCTCTTTTAATTAAAATAAACCTCATAGTGTCGCTTTCTTCAAATATTAAGAACTTTTCCCCTCAGGGGTCCTCATCTAGGGGATATGTGGATGGCGACCACAAGGTGCCCAAGCTGAGCAAAACATTTCTTCCACTTACTTGTGTTTTGCACTCTTTTAACTTTACTATCTAACCTCTCTTGGTTAACTCTTGTTTTTATCGACCCCGACGCTATTAGGGCATCTGAGGGCTAGGGAGTCTTTCCTTTCTTCCATTACTTATTTCCTTTATTTTCTTTTCTTCTCCAGAAAAGCCTGACCAGAGGCTATAAGATGGCAGCCCCATCACTGGTCTTGCCTTCCTTTGGCCAGCAACCAATCGAAGGGACTATTATTATGCTTTCAAGTCTTATACGAGAATTTCCCGGAAGTAGGAGGGAAAATTTTCTATAGGATCGTAACAGGCCTTGGCCTAATACTTGGAAGGAAGAAGAAGAAGAAGCATATAATATTTATGTCGAGATGAAATTAATGTTTTTTTCAAAAGTTTGACTTACAATTTTATTACTGTAAAATTCTCAACACAGATATAATGTTGGAGTGTTAATGTTTTGCAGTTATTATTGGATAATTCCTGAATCACCTCGTTGGCTTCTTAGTAAGAACAGAATTGATGAAGCTGAAGAAATCGTTCAGACAATGGCACGTATAAATGGGAAAAAAGTTTCCAAAAATTTCCTCAGGAAAATGGAGGTGAGTTAGAAGTGAGTAGTCAATAAATACTTATTTAATTCCCCTCAAATCTCTTCTTCATGTTGAATATATATGCACTAGCTAATACCCAGCATGCATTGCTGTGCCTAAATAAATGGAATATTAAAGGTTAATTAAATTCTATGGTATTTCCTGAGATTAACCAAACAGGCAGTTGCCAGTCAGTTTTTAATTTTAGATAAACTTCCTCTTCTAATTGTCGAATTTCACTAATTTTTGGATATTTCCTACCTCGGTTTATTTTAATAGGATATACTGAGTTTCTTTGTGAAACATAAAAAATTGTAACCAATAGAGTGATTTTTAAATTTTCACTTCAGGTGAACTCTTACACCTAATGGTTTTAGAGAGTCCAATTGTGACTCTAAACCATCCAGGCACCCACTCAAACACACACAAAAAATTTAATCAAAATTGGTGCAGTCGTTTAGGCAGTTTTTAATTTCATGTTTCAAGTAAACCTTCACTTGTAATTGTTGGATTTTGCTCATTTTTGGACAATGCTTACCTTCGTTTATATTAATAGGATATACTGAGTTTTGTTGTGAAACATCGAAAATATGTGACCGCTAGAGCAATTTTTCAATTTTCACTTCAGATGAACTCCTACGCCTAATGGTTTTAGAGTGTCCAATTGTGAATCTAAACCAATCAGACATGCACAAAAAATTTCATCAAAATCGATGCAGTTGTTTAGGAGGAGTTCAGTGACAAACACACACACAGAAGAATTATATATATATAAAGATATGTATCGGCCACGGTGGACTAATGGTTACGCTCCTTGCCTCTGGTCCCGAGGGTTGCGGGTTCAAACCCGACTGTGGTCGATGGATTTTTTAGGACGGAAAAATCCAAGGAGCAAGTCCTCCGGGAGGGACTTTAAGCCGTGGGTCCCAAGTCTGAAGATTTTCAGGCTCATAAAAAATTCTTCCCTGTAGGGGGAGAGCGCCTAAATCTCTGTAAAGGGAAAACATAGGCTTACAATATAATACAATGCATAAAGATATGTACTGCGATAGTACAAATAAGGAATGAAAGAGGAGTTTGGAAACTTTGTGTAGGAAAGCCAGTGGGAAATCACCCAGTAGATGGACTTAGAATGAAGTCTAACAAGGGAACTGTCAACCATTGCATGTAGAAACATACCTTGAAATTTCTCCCAGAGAAGCATGATATACCAAAACTGTGTCTAAAAAATTATCTGCTGTCTTTATCTGTAAGGCACCTAAATCGAAGCCAGAATCCAGCAATTGCAACCCATTGTATAGAGCTGATGGACTTCCTGCTTCAGTAAGAGTGGAGTGGAGTTAGGTGGGACGAGGTGCAGATTGCAGCAGGTAAAGAGGGTTATCCATTCTACTAAGTCAGGAGTTGTATTACTTCCCAGCAGTTTAAATGAGAGATTATAGTGCCTTGCAGTTAAAAGCAGCAGATAATTTTTTGGACACGGCCTTGGTACATCACATCGCATGTCTGGAAGAAATTTCAAGGTAGATTTCAGCATGTAATGGTGGACAATTTCATGAACTCATTCCAGTTGTTAAGAATAAACATCCACATTGGCTAAATGTTCATTTGGAACAAACTCCCACTGAATCACACCTTCAAAATTCATTCTGATATACTAGTTATAAAATTATAATCGTATATTGAATATTTTAGTTGGAAAACAAGAAGAAGGCATGGAATGGTACACTATGTCAGCAGGAAGCATCACCTACCTCTGCCACACCTATGGACATCCTGCGCCATCCAAACATTCGCAAGAAGTTTTTCATTTTAGCATTTGATTGGGTTGCAAATGCAGTTGTATTATAATGGACTTTCTTATAATGCTACTAACCTTGGAGTTAGTGATTATTTGGCATTTTTTATAGGTAAGTAGCACTCATTAATAATAATAATTATTATTATTATTATTATTATTATTATTATTATTATTATTATTAACTAGCTTATGCCCGGCGTGTGCTGCTGCACCTAAATAAATGAAAATTAATGTGCTTTTATGTTTAGTCGAATAAGTATGAGGAAAAATAATTATAAATTTATATTTTTTAGATACCCCATGCTGATTACTCAGCGTTGCCCTGGAATCTACTTATCCCGATCTTCTTGACATAAATGAGCTGAAATACGAAAATTAATGTGTTTTATGTTTAGTTAAATAAGTAAATGGAAACATTTATATCGTAATTATTTTTAGATACCCCATGCCGTTTACCCGCCGTTGTCTGGGAATTTACTCATCCCGATCTTGTTGGCATAAATGAGCTGAAAGACGAAAATTATTGTACTTCTTATGATTAGTTGTATAAGTAAAATGAAAAATAATTATAAAAGTATATATTATTAATTAA
Organism: Diploptera punctata; assembly: GCA_030220185.1. Lineage (NCBI taxonomy): Eukaryota > Metazoa > Arthropoda > Insecta > Blattodea > Blaberidae > Diploptera > Diploptera punctata. The sequence continues at coordinate 51,406 of JASPKZ010006831.1, read as the reverse complement.
ATAAAAATAAAACTTCCTTTTATTTGATTTTCATATTTATTAAGATATATTAAAAAGATTATACAAGAAAAACAGATGGCATATATAAAATTCTTTAGTACAAAAAAAATGAAGATAAAATAGAATACCACAGAAAAAAGAGCCATTGCCAAATGTGAAGTCCATAAGCACCACAGGAAAAGTTGGGAACAATTTGTATCCTTCTTGGAGAATGATGTAACAAGGCCCCAACCATCAATATATAAAATTTTGAAAAATTTAAATAGTGAAACCAAAGATATTGCTAGAATAAATATAATTCCTCATGATAAATGGATTAATTATTATCAAAATTTATGGACAAACAACTATCCCTCTTTACAGATACAAGAGCCAGATAATTTACAAAGAGACTTTATTTCCTTAGAAGAACTTCAAAAAAAAAAAAATATAAAGAGTAACAAAGCACCTGGTGAAGATGAAATACCCACTGATCTATTTAAACATTCCAGTCAACTATTTCTCAAAAGATATTTAAACTTCTTGAATATCATATGGCAAGGAGAAAATCCACCTCAAGATTGGTCAAAATTATTAGTAATTCCAATATTTAAAAAAAGGAGATAAGACCAATTTTGATAATTACAGAGGGATCAGCTTATTAACCCTTTACCCCGCTCAATGATTTCTACTAGTTAGCTGTGGAGAGACATTCATTTTGGGGTATTTAAATTTTAAATGTCTTCTCGACTATTTTAATTGAAGAGTGGCATATGTGGAATAATTCTTTGAAAATAATGTGAAACAAATTACATCAGAATCTGGTTGTTTTGTAATTACGAATTTCTTCATGAAATAATTAAGCAAATATGTAAAGATACATATATATATATATATATATATATTAAACTAATCTTAAATCAACATCTTATGGAGATGGTATTGTTTACAATATCCATAACATATATTTTTAAAATCAATATATTAAGAAACCGTATTAATTAGGCAATTTCTAAATTTTAAATTCCAGTTGAAAGTATTATGCCAATGTTTAAAAAAATAACATATATTGAATAAATAAAACAATGTACACACAGAGAAAGTAGTATCATTGATTACATATAGCAATTCCAATGTTCGAATACGGATAAAGTATATTTGTTGAAATTTATTAAATTTACTTACTACTTTATTTGCCAATTTATTTTCTTATTACTCTCTGTCTCTCTATATATGTTTTATATCTGAAGAAAAAATTCCCCCATATGCCGTGATAATTTTAATATAATATACCGACAAAATATGAGTTTTATACTTTTAAAAATAATATATTATAATTTTGGTCTCCCATTAAATTTTTCGCAGTAATTACCGAATTTGAATATTTTTTTAAACTCGCTAATAGCTAAATTATTAAATATTTAATTTAGTAAGAGTACTCACCATTTTCGTGTCTAGCTGTTCTTCTCAATTGCATAATATACAATATTTATTGTTATATTCATATAGTCACACATATATCACTATGGGCCCTACTTAAAAATCACTGTACCTAAATTAAAATTTAAACTCTTTAAATTAACACTAATTTTTAATTTGCACTCCTCTCTCACTGTGATATAAATTTATAAGACCTCTTACAATCAGCCCTAACATATTTACTGTATGATGTTCAGTGTGTGGCGCACTTTCAATATTATTTCGTAATATTCTTCCCATAACATCACTCAAATGGAGATACTGCGATGTTTTTCGAATCGCTTAAGAGTCATTGCTTGTCTTACAATAGGACATACACAAATATCATCAAAAATAGTCTCTAATTTATGTAAATTTACTATAACTCAAAATAGATATAAGATGGTATCCGTGAATATATTCAATAGTCTTGAAGACGGTATAGAGTATCTTCTTGTTTCAAAATTTAAAAATAAATAAATCAGCATTGACTTTAAATCCTCTTTATACTGTCCATGAATATATTAGCATTGATTGGTTGAAAACACCACATTAATTACGTACTAATTGAAGTCATACATTGTACTATGTTTCTGACAATAAAAATATCTATCAAAAGTATTAAAATTCCAACTTAAGCTTTAATTTCATTTGGATATGTTTCCACCCATTTTAGTTTTATTTATTTGTTTCCTCTCAATTTTCGCGGCATATTATTTTCTTCTGAAATCAGGACATTGAAATTACTATCTATAGGCCTGAATAGTGGGAAAAAATCTTTCGTTTGTTCCAGCCTCCAAACTATGTACAACATAAGTAAACGATAAAAAGTTTTTTTTTAATTCTGAGGACCAATTTTATTAAAAGAGTAGGCCTAATATTCTTTCCTTGGTTATCTCTAGGCTCGGCAGTTGACGCTTGAAAATCTTGTTCACAGTCACACGCTTGCTCTATATAACAGTCTTGCGCTAAGCTACCCCTCTACTTAGCGTTCCAACCATCACTTTAATAATCAATTTCTTCATCAATCGCGGCCACAATGTCTTCACTGCACAGTGGATTGAAACTAGAAATAGTTTTCCTAAGACCTGAATTTTTGCTTTCGTTAACAATGGTTACAGATGAACCGATAGAGGGTTTCAAAAAAGGGTTCGGTACACAAAGAAAATACCATTAAGAAATTTACGAAAATGTACAAAGCAAGCCTTGTTGTCACTTTTAATGCATTCCACAGATACCAAACTATGACAAAAATAATACAATTTTCCAAGAAAATAAATACAAGTATAAATACAGCCCTATTACAGTCTACTACGCTTTGGTACGTTATGCAGGGCAGCGACAAAGCACATTCAGTACGTTTTACTACGCTATACGGGGCAAAGGGTTAAACTCTGGTTACACAATTTATTCCACTATTATTAAGAATAAATTTTATAAATATTATGAAGATATACTTGGAGAAGAACAAAATGGCTTCTGGAAGGTTAGATCATGCTCTGATGGATATTTCACAATGCAAATTTTGATTGAGAAACAACGTGAATTTAATATAGAAACACACTTGGCATTTATTGACTTTAAAAAAGCCTTTGATAAAGTGAACAGAAGTCTGTTATTTGAAATTTTGATGAAAGATCAGATCCCAAAGCACATCGTACATAATATTTATAACATTTATAAGTCAACTCTCATTGCAATAAAAATAAAAGAAAAAATAACTCAGTGGAAAGAAATAAACTCAGGAGTCAGACAAGGTTGTGGCCTTTCTCCTCTACTTTTTACCATATATATGAATGCCATTCTAAAAGATTTTAGAGAAACAAAACATGGAAGTATCACTATCAATAGAAATTTAAAACTAGATATAATAATATTTGCAGATGATCTTGTTTTACTAGCAACATCTGAAGATGATTTACAATGGTCAGTACATAATTTAAATTTGATAGTCCAGAAATATTCAATGGAAATATCTACCAATAAAACTAAAATAATGGCCTTTTGTGGAAAATCCCCAATACCAAGCAAAATTTGTTTAAATAACAAAATTTTAGAGAGAGTTAATGAGTTTACTTATTTAGGATATAAACTCTCTTTTGTTGAAAATTTGGATTTATCAGAGAAAATTGTGAAATTCAACAAATCAATGGGAATCATTAATAGAGTTTTAAAACCTTCATTAGTGCAAAAATCAACTCGTACTCGTCTTTATCAAATAATGGCTCGACCAGTCCAATGTTATGGGAGTGAAGCATGGACTATAAGGACGAGAGATGAAAGCAGACTAACAGCTTGTGAGATGAAATTTATTTGCCGAACAGCTGGCTACACCAAATGGGATCGAAAGAAAAATATAGAAATCCTTCAAGAACTTAATGTGTCACCAATACTGGACTACATCTCCAGATATCAGCTAAACTGGAAGGAACATGTCTCAAGAATGGCTAGATCCAGGATCCCCAAGGCAATAATGAACTACTGTCCAAATGGGAAACAGTTACTTGGTCAACCTATGAAAAGATGGCACGAAAACCACTTTCTCAGGCTGTAACAGTTCTTCTAGGACTAATACATGGCAGGATGATGATGATGATTAAGATATATTCAGTGACAGCTGTTTCGGTACACTGTACCTTCTTCAGACATGTTAACAAATTATGAATTGTGGTATTATAGTACATATCAACTGATCTAAGCAACAATACAACAATAATTTATTTAATTTTTTTTAATTTAACAAAGGCGATTCATTCAAATCAAATTGAGAATTTAACAGTATTACTTCTCAACTTGATTTGAATGAATCACCTTTGTTAAATTAAAAAAATTAAATAAATTATTGTTGTATTGTTGCTTAGATCAGTTGATATGTACTATAATACCACAATTCATAATTTGTTAACATGTCTGAAGAAGGTACAGTGTACCGAAACAGCTGTCACTGAATATATCCTAATAAATATGAAAATCAAATAAAAGTAAGTTTTATTTTTATTTAATTAATAGATATGGATTTTCATCAAGAAAACACCAACTCAATTGATTATAAAAATATTTCGTAATTATTTTAAGATTCCCCATGCTGATTACCCGGTGTTGCCCGGGAATCTACTTATCTCGATCTTCTTGGCATAAATAAGCTAAAAGATAAAATTCGTTATTGTGAGTTATCCGTAAAAGAATACCCATCGTGTGCTGCTATGCTTGCACAGGAATCTATGTACTTGTCTCAATCTTCTTGGCATCAATGAAAGACAAAGATTGTTATTGTGAGTTATCCATAAGAGATAAACATATGCTGCTGCAGACTTTTTGTAGAGCTTTTTGAGATGTTCAATTCTGTGTACATTAATTTTGTGTATTCCTTATGGTTTAAGCAGCATAAGCCATTTAAGCGTCCAAAGAGCTACTTTTTTCATGTTTTCCACTACAAAGGGCGATTTTTAAGGGTGTAGGAGTTGAGTATCACAACTCTCTTATAGTCTGTGTTCATCCCAGGTATCTCCTGAACATTTTTCAAAAAGCCCCATCACAATCGGATCAACGATATGGCCGCACATAAAGTATGAACAAACAAACATTCATTTTTATATATTAGATATTACATATATTAATTAACTCACTGGCACTATCAAAGCTTGGCTTATTTAGGGGAGTGCCAAAAACATGTGCAGGAGTGACACCGACCAATCCCATTGGATCAGATTTCCCATGAACAATGAACAGTCTTCATAAGCCAAATAATTTTATACAATGACTGTGAAAGTTAAGGAGAATGTATTAAATAAATTATCTGATGAAACCTGCATTCTACAAGACTTACACTTTAAATATAAACCTGGAATTTACATGTGTAAAAATTAATTACATAGTGCAGCTGCCAAGGCTTTGAAACAGCAGTCTAATTAGAAGACTGGATATGAGGTGAGGTATGAAGTATTTTAATTTAATCTTAATAGACCAAATTAATGAGTCATTTTTACATCTTACCTCTTATTTCATGTTTCTTTGGAATTCATCAAATTAATTGTAAGGACTGCAATAAAGTTTACATAGGAAAAACAAAAAGGAATTTGGACACTCACACAAAGGAACATTTTAGAAATATTAAAATGGTGTGATTGAAAAATCAGCTATTGCAGCTTGTGCAAAATTTTCGATTTTTTAAGCCATTTTTCGAAAAATTCGTGCATTTTTTCGGATTTTCGAGTGCATCAAAATATCCTCTATACTAGACTTAAAATAATCTATTTTCATAGACAAGTTCCATAACCTATAAATAAGTTCTGAAAAAAAACAACTTATAGTTTGTTGGAGAATCATAAAATTGAAAAAGAGGCCCAACTTTTAAAACATTTGAAAAAACCTTTAGAATTGACAATTTGGGAGACGATATATATTCAGAAGAATAAATTTAGATCCATGAATTTCGAGATTCATGATGAACGTGACCGCATCTCGAAGTTCATCAAATCAACACCAGATGGCATCGTTATTGATGGAGATTCCAACGAAAAGCCAGTAGTCATAATGTCGGTTGAATATGAGACAGATGGTTTTCTTGAAACTAGTTCCTGTGTTCAAAGAAACATGAAATATGAGGTAAGTTGTAAAAATGACTCATTAATTTACGAATTAAGAACCTCATAATGTTATTTCCTATATTTAACTATGAATTAATAGACCAAGTTCAATTTAGTTACCTCATTTGCTCAAAGATGTCATGAGTGGCATGTGGTCAGTACACCAACTCAAAGAGACATCTAGCATGCAATTAAGGTATTACTAGGATGTTTGAGATTGGGAGCTCCTAATTACTGGTACTATCTTATCTTGTATTCAGTCTTTTTTCCCGTAAAAATATGATGTTACTTAAGAACATTGTTTCTATCGATGTTTGGTCATACAGTAGATAAAAGTAGTATTATCGCCTCACTATAAAGGTTGTCCATTTATATAAAAATGAGTGCTGTGCGACAATGCTTGACAATGATTAACATGCAGAATTATTATAATGGTAGTCAGTGGTAGTCGGCATATTTGTATTTAATTATATAAAACATCATCATCCTAAGGCATGACAACTTCAAAGGTGAAAGTTTTGGCCTTCTCAACAATCCTCCTTCATGTCAATCTGTCTCTTGCCATATTCAGGTTAGTCACTTTCAGTTTCTTTAGATCATTCATTGTGTCATCCTCCCATCTGATCTTCGGTCTTCCAACAGCTCTGCCTCCTATAGGTCTCCATTTATAGAGTTTCTTAACCAATCTCTGATCATCCATTCTTATCAGATGTCCCAACCAACTAATTCTGAGTGACCTTATATGGTTTACTATATTCTGATTTTTGATTAATTTGTTTAGTTTGTTATTTGTTTTGGTTCTCCAACAGTTATCATTTTCTCTGTTTGGACCAAATATTAATTTATATATAACAGCTGTGGGGAAACAAAGTGAGCCGTTGGACAACCATCGTAGTTAGGCAATAATACCACGGTTTCCCTAATAGATGGAGTCGGTGAAGTCTAATACCTTATGCAAGTTTGTTTACAGTACAACTGGAATTTAGCTAGGAAGTGGTAGTCTAAATGCAATTATTTGTATAATATATTTGTTTGTTATAGGTGGAGTTGTAGAAATTCCAAGCTATATAATCACTTGGTACACGATGGACCGATGGGGAAGACGCTGGGTACTGTGTCTTACTATGTTGCTGGGTGGTATGGCATGTGTTTCCTGTATGTTTGTGCCAGAAGGTAACTATATACTACAACATGTAAGAGTCCATGTTTCACATCCACATATGTAGAAAAATCCAATGAGAGGCTTAAACTATAATTTCTGATTTTTTTTTTACTAAAATGATTAAAGATGTAGCCAACAAGTTGTTAGCAGTAGAAATGGATTTTTGGAGGCGATCGACAAGAATTTCAAGAAGGGATAATATCAGAAACAGTACAATAAGAGAAATTATCCAAGTTAAAAAAAGAATATTAGGAAAAATAGAAGAAAAACGTTTGAAATGGTATGGACACCTTATAAGAATGGAAGAAAAGAGAATACCAAAGAAGATCATTAATTGGAAAGCTAATGGAAGAAATAGAAGAGGCAGGCCTAGAGAATGATGGATGGATGGAGTGAAGAGATATATGGAAGCTAGAGATTTGAGGGAAGAAGATGCTTTAGACAGGAACCTCTGGCAACAAATCACTTTGGGTTGAAGGAGGAACACTGTAGTGTGGAATATTCCTAAAAAAAAATAAAAGGTATAAAACCAGTATTAATAACAGTTATATTATTTTTGGTCTGGACATCTTACCTCAATATTAATGTTGATTTGTTCTTGGACATGTTTCAAAACAATTCTGTTTTATCGTCAGCTTTCCCAGACTGGTTTTATTTATGCTGCATTATGTTGCACCACCTGGATGTCGATGTCAGCTCCATCCTGTGGTTGGCCAAAGAACCTCCAAACAAGGTCACCCTCCATCGGAATATCAAAATTCATAACTCTGTTTCTGTTCTTCTGAATATAATTTTTTTTTTTTTGTAACTTCCTAAAATTAAATATTAATAACAGTACAATACAACAGGTGAACAATTTCAATTATTTAGGATGCAATGTATCATACTGCCAGTAGGACAATATTAATATTAAATTAAATAAGTTTTATAGAATGTGTGACACTTTAAAACAGACTGTGAAAAATAAATCTTTGTGGAGTACACAATTAAAATTTTACAAAGTTATGGCAGTGCCTGTCTTAACATATGCAAGTGAAAATTGGAATCGTAACCGTTCAGACAGAAGAAAAATAGAAACTGCAGAAATGAAGTTCTTACGTTCAGTAGCAGGTGTGACAATTTTGGACAGAAAAAGAAATGAACATATTAGAAAAGATGTAAATATTTTAATTTAACAAATAGAATTGACAATATGACAAACAACTGGTATGAACATGTTAAAAGAATGTGTACAGATAGAATCCCACAGCTGTTATTAAAGTACAAACCAAGGGCATAGAAGTGTTGGAAGCCCATTTACAAGAAGGGAAGATTCATTAAACCCCACTTGATTGAAAAACAGGTCAAAGGGCCACCTTGATTTCATGAAGTGGAAGAAGAAGAAGAAGAAGAAGATTAAATATGACTATTTAACTCATGCCCCAAGTGGGAGGCAATGACCAATCATGTTTCAATGAATTTTGTTTTACAACTAATGACAGTCATGTTTCACCTCACTCTTTATCAAATTCTCTTTACCTGCTCCTGCTTTTGTGATAAAGACAGCTGCTCCTTTTTAATATTCTGAATAGTAAAAATTGAAAACCCTGGCCATTTTTGTCCTTTCATCATCATCATCATGGTTCTACAGCCCATTGCAAGCCTTGACTGCCCCTACAATGTGCCCCCATCTTGCACATCATGGGGATTCTGAACAGTCTTTTTTTTACGGGGTGGGGTTGTGAGCCCCATGCCCAACCCCCATCCTGGGTATCTTTCTTTGTCTTACACCTACCCTTTGACCTGTCCTGCATGGGAGGCCCTACCAGTAGGTATGCTACTGCCGACATTGCTTTTACATAATTCTTCATAAAGCCTAATTTCAGATGGAGTGGCAATAATAGCACACTGTCTGTGTCAACAAGGGATTCATCTGACACTTTTTTTTTTCACCAGGATTGAAAATATCTCTCGAAGGCCACTCTTTGGCTACATAGTGGTCTTTCCTTGCCCTGCTATCCCAGTGACACAAGAATCAGCAATATTTTGTGTAATCAGGCTGCATTATCAGAAGAAGATTAGCGCTGTGACAACATAAATAATGCAGCTGAGCGCAAATAAAATTGCACTTTCAGAAAAAAGTTAGGTGATAGCAAACAATAATTTTCACCATTGTCATCAGGGGACTGAAGGACTGAACTATATAACAATCACATATTTTTGTTCTGCCTCAAATTCATTGTTACACTGTGTAATTATAAGTGCAATTGGGATTTTCTCACGGTGAGATATCAAGGTGTGAATATTCTAGAGTGAAACGCTACAGGTGCGAGTCATGATAAAAAACACTTATTTGACTTTTTAGAAATTTACACTATGAGGTACTTTATTTAAGAAAAAAAAACATTCAAACTCGGACTTTCTTTGTTAATTTAAATTCTCTCCAGGATTAGAAAATATTAATTTAAATAAAAAATATCGTACTATGAGAAATTATTTATTTATGAAAAATTAATACTAATAATATTAATATCAAATTCCGTTGAGGTGAATAGTCATAAGAAGATAAAAATTAAAAATGTACCTGTTGGCAGGTGCCATCATCCTCAACTTTGTTAAAATGATGTAATTAAAATATTATTTGGAGGCCTTTCAGAAGTTAACTTCCATCATCAGCAGGATGAGTATGTGCTACTAGAGTTGCTACTAGCGACACATCAAGACCATCAACGTCTACAACATCTTAGATGCATCAACTAGTAGTGCATACTCATTCTGCTGATGTTGGAAGTTAACTTCCGAAAGGCCTCCTAATAATATTTTAAGTACATAATTTTAACAAAGTTGAGGACGTTGGTACCTGCCAACAGGTACATTAAAAATTTTTATCTTAAGAAAAATTGTATCACTTCTCCATATATCCTTCTTCTTGATGTTTTTATCATTAATTTAACACTTCTCACTGAAGATTAAATTATACTTGAAGAGAAAAATTTTCGCCTAGACCGAGACTCGAACCTGGGACCTTTGGCTTTCCGGGCCAAATGTCTTCTTAACTAAGAAGCCGCCATTTGCAAAGATGGAAACAAAGGTTTTAAAGCATTTGGCACAAGGGAATTACAACATATATTGTAAGCCCATGTTTTCCTTTAACGGAGATTTAGGCACTCTCCCCCTACAAGGAAGAATTTGAACCATACTAATTTAGTTACACTTGTTTTCATATAGATATCATTTTGAGTGGTACGTGGTCAGCGTTCCGCCTCGTACTGACATCTAGAAAACCAAGGTAGTACTAGGACGGGAAAATTTGGCAAATTTTGCTTAGAGGCCTTTTCATTCAGGCTTAAGGATTTTTTAGGAGCCTGAAAATCTTCAGACTTGGGACCCACGGCTTAAAGTCCTTCCCTGAGGACTTGCTCCTTGGATTTTTCCATCCTAAAAAAATCTATCGACCCCGGCCAGGTTTGAACATGCGACCCTCGGGACCACAGGCGAGGAGCATAACCACTAGTCCACCGCGGCCGACTACAACGTATATAAGAGAAAAATTTGTGTCTAGATTGCAACTCGCCTTGGTAGCTCAGTTGGTAGAGCATTTGGCCCGGAAAGCCAAAGATCCTGGGTTCGAGTCTTGGTCTAGGCGAACATTTTTCTCTTCAAATATATTCCTTCTTCTTATTGGACCTGTTTCATAACCTAATAAGGTTCCATCTTCAGTGCTTTTATGACCTTTGTTATGTTATCTTGAAGAGCCTGATAGTTCTTCAGTTTACTAACTGAAGGAGTAGGAGGTGGTTCTTCTAGATGACACAGCAACAGTTGTGAAAGTACTGAGGATTGAATCTAATTAGGCTCCAAAACAGGTGTAACGAGAAGAAGGATATGAGATGTCGTGATACAATTTTTCAGGTGATACAATTGTCAAATACAGAATTTATTCATAAATGAATTGTAGGAAGTAACATTATGAGGTTTTCAATTGATAAAAATTAATTAACAGAGTCATATCTCATCTCATATTTCATGTTCTTCAATTGTGGAAACTGTAGTTTTCAAGAGGAATTCATCCCATCTTCAGCCATCATCATGACTGTCGACGACTGACAACAGATGGCAACTTTGAAGATGATGATGTAGACCAAAATTTGACAGTCTTGATGATGGCAGAAGATGGGAGGGATTCCTCTTGAAAACTGCAGTTTCTGTGCTTGAAAAACACAAAATATGAGGTGAGATATGACTCAGTTAATTAATTTTTATTAACAGAATTTATTATCCGAATGTAATTGTTTGTTTTTCAGATGCAATTTGGATAACTGTCATATTGGCTATGATTGGCAAGTTTGGAATAGCAGCTTCCTTTGCAGTTTTTTACGTATTTGTAGGTGAACTTTTGCCAACTGTAATTCGAAGCCAAGCTATGGGAATAGCATCTTTCATAGCAGGAATTGGACTTCTTGCATTTCCCTATATAGTATATCTGGTAAGCTATGTATTTATAAGGAAAAATTGGATGTTAAGGCATTATAAGGGAGAAGTAACACAATTTGGGAGAAAATTTACATCCACAAGAATAAGAAGAAAACTATGAATTTTGAAATTCCTGGGGAAAGAGGAAAACATTTTATTTGGAAGTTCATCGATCTACCAACTGACAGAGTACAAATCAACCTACAGGATGACAACTGCAAATACAACAGTTAGAATCCACTGACAATGTCACATAGATGCGATGAAACTATAGTCTGCAGAATATAAAAAAAAGTATGGAGTGAGTCAAAATAACTACCTCAATAATTATGAGGTTCTACTTAATAAATAGGTTTGGTCTGCCTAAATAACAAAAGCACAACCTCTTATGTTCAAATTTTGATGCAGATATGAGGGGTTCAGTGGAATAAGGGCCCATCCCAACTGCACTAAGTTTGGAGAAAAATTGCATTTTATTAAATTCTACATTGAGTAAAGTATATAGAGCACACATTGATAATATTTGGTACATGTCTTGTACATAAAATAAGCTTTCTGCCTGCAAATGTATAGATCACTATATGGTTTCATATGTCTAATCAAATAAAAAGAAAATTGAAAATATAAAAAATGCAACATGAATAAACAACGGTCGTGACGATACTGAGGATGGAACAGAAACTATGTTCTGAAACTAGTTTATAGTCAAATAATGAACCGGTATAATTGGAGGGAGTGCCCTATCCGAAGAACCTATAGTCAATACTCGTAGGGCGAGTGCCCTATCTGTAGACCATACAGAGTAAGAGGGACAAGTGCTCCCCGATAGTCAAAGTGCGTGGAGTGAGTGTTCCCATTTAGAGGGACGTATAAAAGAAGATTCGCGATATTGTTTCATATGTCTAATCAAATAAAAAGAAAATTGAGAATATAAAAAATGCAACATGAATAAACAACGGTCGTGACGATACTGAGGATGGAACAGAAACTATGTTCCGAAACTAGTTTATAGTCAAATAATGAACCGGTATAATTGGAGGGAGTGCCCTATCCGAAGAACCTATAGTCAATACTCGTAGGGCGAGTGCCCTGTCCGTAGACCATACAGAGTAAGAGGGACAAGTGCTCCCCGATAGTCAAAGTGTGTGGAGTGAGTGTTCCCATTTAGAGGGACGTATAAAAGAAGATTCGCGATATTGTTTCATATGTCTAATCAAATAAAAAGAAAATTGAGAATATAAAAAATGCAACATGAATAAACAACGGTCGTGACGATACTGAGGATGGAACAGAAACTATATTCTGAAACTAGTTTATAGTCAAATAATGAACCGGTATAATTGGAGGAAGTGCCCTATCCGAAGAACCTATAGTCAATACTCGTAGGGCGAGTGCCCTATCTGTAGACCATACAGAGTAAGAGGGACAAATGCTCCCCGATAGTCAAAGTGCGTGGAGTGAGTGTTCCCATTTAGAGGGACGTATAAAAGAAGATCCGTGATAAGCACTATTAAACTTAGTCATGGGTTTGACCGTTTTTTAGCCAATTTATAAGGGCAAAGTGTATATTTTACTATTTAGAGAAAAGAAAATTAATAAAATCCTTCTGTCACGTCACCTAAAATTAGTTGATCACTATTTGCCTTAAATAGTTCCTTATCTATCACCGGTTAAAATCATAAGGCCCGACCCTGAAGATACATAGAGGAACTCATATCACTAATTACTATAATAGTTTATCTATCACCGTAAAATCAGTTTCCGGTACAATAACAAGAGCAATATGAGGTGAGTGATAAAAAATTCTACCTCAAATGAATAAACAAATTTATTTATTTATTTATTTTTTTTTTAGAGGAATTAAACCCAATGGGTACAACTAAATAACACTTTTTATAACTTGAATATTGCATTAATCTATGTATTCTATGTTTGCAGCATTTGTATCATCATTATCTGATTTAGGGCTGCTGTAAAATGTCTGGTGTACAGATGGTACAAATGTCATGATAGTCATGTCGTCTTCTTTATCATCCTACCATTAGGATATTCTGTTGTCAATATTACATCTCATAATACAGGACACTTTCCTTTTCCTTTTTTTAAGGCTTATTACTTCCTCTAAAGCCAAGTTATCGAAACCATATTTTACATACATTACATGTCTGTTTTCCACAAAACGAAACTGAGATGTTTTTCTGATGTCTACCTTATGCTTGTCCAACATCACATTTCTCTTTGTGAACATTTTATTTAAGTTATCCATATCTTTAAAATCTTCTACATTTATCTCAATTACTGTGAATGGTTTCTTTGTTTGACTCTTTCTTATGAGGTGAGCCCACTGTTCAGGTGTATAAACCACATGTGTTTTTCTTTCAAATTTTTTCAATCACACCAAAGTCAGCATCACAGGGGAGGAAAGTGTGACCTGGTACAAGAAATTTATGTTCAATTTCTTCAAACCAACGACAATCAATCATGTACAGCCAAAGTCCCATTATTGTAAAATTCTTATTTTGACCAACACATGAATCACTACATACACTGTATGTTTCTTTTTATTTAGCACCTTTTTTCAATCAGTGGCATAACTTTTAATAAACAACTAGCAATTTCGTCCGCACCTCTTGAAGCAACTGATTCAGGCTGATATATATTCCTTTCCACTGTTGCATAAATCTTACTGCTTTGTTTTATTCCACACTTGCACATTTCTTTTTCTTTTCTTAGATTTTATTACACTATTTCCATTCGCACAAGAACCTGCTGCATCAGCCATTCTGCATTTACTGATATTTACTGGCAATGCTAGTCAGTATTGCAGTGGACCACAGAGTAGCAGACAATATATGGTCACGTGTCAGCAGTTGGGATGGGCCTTTATTTCCCGCATGCATGAAGAAGTTAGAAATTTTTCTTACACATAAAGTCTCATGTACCCTGTTTTGAGCAAAGTTAGAATTATGAGCTTCTGAAGATTAATATAAGATGGCCACAGGATACATAATCTGCAAATAACTAAAAATCAACCATTGGTTGGGATGGGCCCTTATTCCACTGAGCCCCTGATATGTGGACAATGTTATTGCTATAGTTAAATAAAAACATGTAGAAAACTCTTGAATATACAGAAGAGAACAAACAATTACCATTTTTATATCTGAAATTACATAGAAATGAGGGAAAAAAAAAAATAGAATTTGGCACTCATACAAAATAATCACACACAGAAAACTATATTAAATAAACAGGATTCAACCATATTTCAAACAAAATGCCAGTGTGCAACAGCCAAGCTCATAGATTGGTAAATATATCTGAATAGAGAAAATTACAAATTAGAGAAAAAACACATAATTGAAGTGGCAAAAGAAAATAGTTTCAAGGAGAAAATTATACACAAAAAAAAGTACAAAAATCAGAAATTGAGGAATGATAGCATTCTTCAGATAGAAAAACCAAAAAAAAAGAAATATCACCCATGGGCACACAATAAATTCTAAATAATATTTTTGAAAAATTTAATATCAGATTAGCACCAAAGAATAATTATACCCTAAATAAAATAAAATAAGTTAAAATATACCTTCTTAGGTAAGATCCGTCGTCCTCAACTTATAAAATATCTATTCTTTATGTCTGTAGGCCTTTCAGAACATCCGTTCTATCTTCAGCAGTTCTTTCTTCGCTACATTATCTGATATGATGGTTGATACTGCTGGTCCTAATGTGCTGTTGTCGCAGCATCAACCATCATATCAGATAATGTAGTGAAGAAAGAACTGCTGAAGATAGAATGGATGTTCTGAAAGGCCTACAGACATAAAGAATAGATATTTTATAAGTTGAGGACGACGGATCTTACCTATGAAGGTATATTTTAACTTATTTTATTTTATGACTATCCACCTCAATGGTTTTATTAACAATGAATTTTATTAGTATTGAACCTAAATAAACTAATAAAAACCAACAAAAATGGAAAGATTGGTGATAATAAAAATCAGGAATACACCAAATAAACATGCCATTCACATACACATTCTTACTAAACTTGATGATGATGATTAATTGCGTAATCCATTGTTGAGCCATAGCCACTCCTTTGTCGGGAGTTAATAGACCAAGTTCATTTTAGTTACCTTACTTGCCCAAAGATGTCATTAGTGGCATGTGGTCAACACACCAACTCAATGGGACATCTAGCAGGCATCTAAGGTAATATTTGAAGAGAAAAATTATGTTAATAAATGAGTTGGAGAAAATGTTTTAACATCTCACCTCACAAAGTTGCGTGTCTTCACGATACTGGTTTCAAAAGTATAGTATTACTTCCATCTTCAGTCAAATTCCAAATTCCTCCCACTGTAAATTTAATTAAAGTTGGAATTTGACTGAAGATGGAAGTAATACTATACTTTTGAAACCGGTATCGTGAAGACATGCAACTTTGTGAGGTGAGATGTTAAAACTCATTTATTAATATAAACACCTCATAGTGTTTCCTCGCACTGTAAATTTAATTAAAATTATATGCTCAGATAGCTCACTTTTCCTCTTCAAATATAATTTATCCATCATTGAGATGTATAAAATGAATAATAAAATGTAAGGTATTACTAGGATGTTTGAGATTGGTAAATTTTTCTTAGAGGCCTCCTTGTCGAGGCTTAAGGATCTTTTACAAGCCTGAAAATCTTTAGACTCAGGATCCACGGCTTAAAGTCACTCCTGGAGGACTTTCTACTTGGATTTTTTCATCCTAAAAAATCCATCGACCACAGCCAGGTTGGAACCTGCGACCATTGGGACCAGAGGCAAGGTGCATAACCATTAGTCCATCGCAGCCAACTCATACTAAACATGGCGAATGTGGTAATGTTGGCCAATTGATGTTTGGGGACCGTTTGGGCCTTAAAGTTTCCTAACATTTGTCTTACTTTACTTATGTAGGATATAAACTCTCTTTTGTTGAAAATTTGGATTTACCAGAGAAAATTGTGAAATTCAACAAATCAATGGGAATCATTAATAGAGTTTTAAAACCTTCATTAGTGCAAAAATCAACTCGTACTCGTCTTTATCAAATAATGGCTCGACCAGTCCTATGTTATGGGAGTGAAGCGTGGACTATAAGGACGAGAGATGAAAGCAGACTAACTGTTTGTGAGATGAAATTTATGCGCCGAACAGCTGGCTACACCAAATGGGATCAAAAGAAAAATGTAGAAATCCTTCAAGAACTTAATGTGTCACCAATACTGGACTACATCTCCAGATATCAGCTAAACTGGAAGGAACATGTCTCAAGAATGGCTAGATCCAGAATCCCCAAGACAATAATGAACTACTGTCCAAATGGGAAATGGTCACTTGGTCGACCTATGAAAAGATGGCATGAAAACCGCTTTCTCAGGCCGTAACAGTTATTCTAGGACTAATACCTGGCAGGATGATGATGATGATGATACTTGTCTTACAGGTGAGGAAATTTGTTCTGACCAGGGATTGAACATAGGCCCACTGCGTGCAAGGCGGCGATGCTATTCTGAGTCCACAGTGGTGGACAAACTGATGTAATATTCATATTTTTAAAATTCATTCTGAGCCACCATTAAAGTTGGCTGGTTGGTTGGTATCCAAAATGTTGTTTGTACATGAAATTTCCATTGCAACATTTAATATATTTTTAATTAGTCCACTGCTGTGGTCTTGAGGTAGCGTGCTGCCTTATGATGCAGCAGGCCTGGGTTCAATCCCCCATCAGGACAAGTTTTCTGGATGAGATTATTTTTCGGGGTTTTTTCTCACCTGTAAGATAAATGTCAGGAAACTTAAAGGCCCAAACGGTCCCCAAACACCATCTGGCCATCATTATCATCAATATCATATTCGCCAAATTAGCTGTAGTTTAGTTCAAGGCCTCTCCTGACGCATCATTACCATCATCATCAAGTCTCATATCGTTGAGGCAAAGTAATCCCACCTTCCAGTTGCCCCAACATCAGAAGTGGGTTGCATGTACGTCATGCTAGGAGAGAACACCAGAAATGTTGAAATGACCACCTGCGGCATTTGGAAGAAAAAAAAAAAATAAATAAAAAATAAATTTATATAATCTATATTTTCAAATATATACTTGTAATTTGTGCTGGTTGAGTGGAAGAGAATGCCTTATGGCCTTAACTCTGTCAGAATAAATAATAATAATAATAATAATAATAATAATAATAATAATAATTATTATATATTATTATTATTATTATTATATTATTATTATTATTATTATTATTATTATTATTATTATTATTATTATTATAATGCCAAGTACTTGACAATGAAATCATTCACTCTCTTCCACTCCAGTATTTAACAGGAAGGCTGGTCTCTTCTACAAAAGCTGGACAACAGAGGGGATGATTTTGTTCCATATCTTAATTTAAATTGCAAAAATAACATTTATGTGAATTTGCTGTGCCAAATCTCTGTAGATTTTTGTTTAGATAGTCCTGTCCTGTTAGTATTCTGAATGTTGCCACTGCATATTTTCTTTGTAATGTAGTAGTGTTCTAAGTTTGTAAATTTTCCCATTCCTTTCCACATGTTTAGGTGGTGTATTTTTTTTCTCTAAGTTTATTAACATATTTATTTGGTATGATTCTTTAGATAGAGTGAAAGGAAACTGTAATACAAGTTGGGTTATTGTATAAAATATTATATAAAAAATTGAAATAGTAAAAATGTACCTTAGATTTTGGTTGTCCTTAACTAACTAACTGACTGGCACTTTTGAACCCATAGGTTCATGGTCACACATACATAAGCTTTCCCTATCTTGAGCTAATGTTTTGCAATCATTCCTGTACAATCTACTTCTTTCAAATCATGGATAATGTTATTCTCCCACCTCATTCTTGGTCTACCAACGGGGCGTTTTCCCTATGGTTTTCCTACAAGAAGCTTCCATGCACGTCTTTCATTCCCCATTTGTGCCACATGTCCTGCCCATCACAGTCTATGAGACTTAACTTTTCTTATTATATCTGGCTTCCTATAAAGACCATGTAGTTCACTGTTATGTAAGTCTTCTCCATTCACCTGTCTGTTGATCTCTCTCTGGTTAAAAAATTTACTAAGAACTTTATTCTCAAATACTCGTAATCTCTTTTCCTCCCTTAAAGTAAGAGTCCATGTTTCACATCCATTTAATATAACTGGTGGAATAATAGTTACATGTATTTCCAGTTTAACGTTGTTTGAGAGGAGTTGAGATGACAAAAGTCTCTGTAATTAATAATAGCAAGCATTTACAGAATTGAGCCTATGTTTAATTTCTTTGTGTATCTCATTCCCATTTGTGATTATTGTTCCTAGGAATTTGAATTCAAAAATATTATTCTACCAGTTATATTATATGGATGTGAAATTAAACTTTTTCTTTAAGAAAGGGAAGAAGATTACGAGTATAGAAAAAAAAAGTTCCTAGAAAATTTTTTCGGCCAGAAAGAGATGAAGAGACAGGTGAATGGAAAAATACTACATAATTGTGAGCTACATGGTATATATACGAAGCCAGATATAATAAAAACAGTTAAGTCTTGTAGACTGCAATGGACAGGACATGTTGCACGAATGAGGAATGAAAGAGGTGCATTGAAGCTTCTTGTAGTAAAATCAGAAGGAAAACACCCAGTTGGTAGACCAAGAATGAGGTGGGAGGATAACATTATCCATGATTTGAGAGAAGTAGATTATACAGGGGATGATTTGAAAACATTAGCTCAGGATAGGTATATATGGAGAGCTTATGTCTGTGTGGTCATGAACCTATGGATTGATAGAGCCAGTGAGTTAGTCAGTTAGTTAGGTATTTCAATTCAGCCACTTCTTCAAAATTTCCCTCATTCGTCTATTTCCATTATACCGTATAATGTATTTCTATGTGTGATGATCCAAATTAAAATTTAATTTCAATACTGTACCTGATCAGCTGCTGGAAATGAAACAAGAAGTTCTGAAAAACCTACACTACTTTAACAAAATTTTAATTTGTTGAGGACATCGCAAATACAATTTTTAACATTTTAACCTTTTAAAGTAATTCTAGCCTGTAATAAGATGAAATTGTTTGTAAATTTGCAGGCAGTGTACAGTCGAGTACTACCTCTCATTATAATGGGAACTCTATCTGTTGCCGGTGCCCTGGCCTCTATTTTCTTGCCAGAAACATTAAACATTCATCTCCCACAAACTCTAGAAGAAGGAGAGGCCTTCGGTGCAGACATAAATCTTCTTAGTTGTCCGACAAATAAAAGGTAAGTAAAATATTATCTCCAGCAATTCATTCATGGCAAAATTATACTTTGTTAACACTATAATGCATTTGAAGAGAAAAATATTTGCTCGGACTGAGGTTTGAACCCAGGACCTTCGGCTTTCTATGCTAATGCTTACCTGATTTAAACACAAATTTCTCTGACGTTTTTATTGTTAATTTAACATTTCTCACTGAAGGATAAATTATATTTGAAAAGAAAAATTTTCACCTAGACCGAGGCTCGAACCTGGGACCCTTGGCTTTCCGGGCCAAGTGTTCTACCAACTGAGCTACCGAGGCGAGTTGCGATCTAGATGCAAATTTTTCTCTTATATACATTGTAATTCCTTCGTGCCAAATGTTTGAAACCTTTGCTTCTATATTTTATATTTTTCTCTTCAAATATAATTTATCCTTCAGTGAGAAGTGTTAAATTAATAATAAAAACGTCAATAGAAGCCCTACTAGCTTTATAAAGTAGTGTTAAATTCCCAATAATGTCTTCTTAACTAAGAAGCCGCCATTTGCAAAGATAGAGGCAAAGGTTTCAAGCATTTGGCACGAGGGAATTACAATGTATATAAGAGAAAAATTTGCATCTAGATCGCAACTTGCCTCGGTAGCTCAGTTGGTAGAGCACTTGGCCCGGAAAGCCAAGGGTCCCGGGTTCGAGCCTCGGTCTAGGCGAACATTTTTCTCTTCAAATATAAATTTCTCTCTTATATACATTGTTAAAAGAAGTTGTCATTTGAACGATCGAGCAATGGTTCGTAGCATTTGGTGCTCGGGAATTAACAATGTATAAGAAAAAAATTTGCTTAATTTAATATATGTAGGAAATAACACTATGAGGTTTCTTATGACAATTTGAGGTTTCATCGATAATGTCGTGAAAAAGTGATGAAACCTGGTCTGCATAAAAATCAAGAAATATGAGGTGAGTCAAAAATTAAAATTAGAAAAATTTGCTTTTAGATTGAATGCTCTGGTACCTCAGATGGTAGAGCATTGGCATAGAAAGCCATATGTCCTGGGTCAAACACCAATCTGAGCGTATATTTTTCTCTTCAAATATAATTTGTCCTTCAGTGAGAAGTTTTAAATTAATAATAAAATCTATTGAACTTATATAGGAAAAAATCACTATGAGGTTTAATTCTTAAATAAAAACTATATTATATATTGTACTAGCTGATTACCCGGCATTGTTCAGGAATCTGCTTATCTCAATCTTCTTGACATCAGTGAGCTGAAAGACAAAAATGGTTATCACAAGTTATCCATTAAAGATAGACACATACTGTTACAGACTTTTTTTTGTAAAATTCCCCCAGATATTCAATTCTGTGTACATTATTGAACATTATTATAAAGAAAGAATACACATACAGATAACTATATTAAAGAATTCAAATTCATCAGAGAACATTTGTTTGACTATTTAACTCATGTCGCAAATGGTAGTCAATGACCAATCACGTTTCAATGAATTCTGTTTTACACCAATGACAGTCGTGTTTCACCTAGCTCTTTATCGACTTCTCTTTATCAGTTCCTGCTTTTGTGATAAAGAAAGCTCCACCTTTTTTAATATTCTGAACAGGTTAGACCATTATTTTTCTCCAACAAATACATTGAATATAGCAAATAATGAATAGATTCAGAGATTTTACTGAGTTGTTTATTCAAAATATAAATGATTAACCTATAATGTTGATTATAATAGTTTGATGTGTTTCATTATTTCTCCACTAGAGTGCATTCTTACAATATTGCGATCCTATGTGGCAATAAATAATATGATCGAGTTGCAGTGAATATACATAACCTTACATTTCTAATTTGTTTTCAAACATCGCCGTTTACATTAACTATATAAATATTTTAAAACACCGGTAACTATATTCAAATAATTATTTTTTAGTAAAGAGCTTAATTTTATTCGTTAAATAGTCCTAACAAATGCCACTCTTGATTTCCAATTCTCTAGATAAATTCACTCCTCACTTTGTGAGTCGTGAATTTATCGATAATTTGGAAATCACTCGTGGCATTACTTATGATAACTCAGCTCATAGGTTTCATGTTTTTTATGATACCATGGTTTGAAATGTATTCACATTCATCCTCAGCCATAACTCCGACTGATGAAATTCTTTGGCCATCAACTCTTCTATTGTCACCATCTTCAGCGCTGCCATCTATGGTTGAATTTATGAACATTGAAATCAAATTTAGTTCGTTAGGAATATCAAAATTCATTGGTCTATATTTATTTTACTGAATGTGTATCTTCTCGCAAACTGTCAATTCTAAAGGTTTATCCACTTGTTTTAAAATTTTGCTTCCCTTCCAATTTGTGATGTTCTAATAAACTATGTGTAGCAATTACAGATTTTTCAATTTCACATTTTTTAATATTTCTAAAATGTTCTTTAGTGGGAGGTGAGTTATCAAAGAAAATGTTCTGTGAAGAATTTCAATGATTATACCTCCTAATGTTTACTTCCAACATTAATTTAATTAACTATATTAAAGCTTTGGGTTTCAATCATTTTGCTCATAAAGAGACAGTGTTCAATAGTTTGATGCATAGATATTAAATATACCTATGAGCTAAGAAAATTATGAAAAAGGAATAGATTACATAATTAATGTTCCAACAGAAAACAACTTTGAAGAAAATATGGTATACAAGAAAATAAATAAATTTAAAGGACAAAGTTTAATTAATGAAAGCACACTTATAAAACAGTCCACCGCTGTAGTCTCGAGGTAGCGTGCTGCCTTGTCACGCAGTGGGTCCGGGTTCGATCCCCGGTCTGGGTAGTTTTTCTCGGTGAGGTTTTTATCGGGGTTTTTCCTCACCTGTAAGACAAATGTCAGGAAAGCTTTAAGGCTGAAATGGTCCCCGAAATCATGTGGCCATCATCATCATCATAATCATCATCACCCTTCACCAGTGTGGAAAGCAACGGGAAGCTACAACACCTACAAATTCTTTAGTAAAGCTGCAAGCATAACATGAAAATGCTATGATTGCAGTGAAGGACCTGCCTTCGGGCAGAATTACTATGGATGGACTTATAAAACAAACAGAAGAAAAAATAAAATTCAAGAAATTCACTTATCCATTGAAACAGCACAAGTTTAAAAAAAAAATTCAAGAAGTTTTATATAAGATTGGCACCGAAGAATGAATACAACCTAAATAGGATAATTAAAACCAATAAAAATGAAAAAAAGTGAAGAAGAAAACAAATCAGGAATTTATCAGAACAAATGCAGGGATTCTGACAAAATTTACGTAGGAAAACCAAAAAGAAATTTGAAAACAAGGGTGAAAGAACGTCTTAGAAATGTCATGTCAAAAATGGTGAAGTGGAAAAGTCAGCAGTAACTGCTCATGTTGGTCTGAAAAACCTCTAATTGAATCAAAAGTCAGTCTAATTAAACAAATAGAAAACAAAAAGAACTCACGGTTTGGGAAAAATTCCACATTAAAAAAAACAATAAAGAAAAACTTATGAACTTTGAAATTCCCGTGGATTCTGATCGGATCCGGAGGTTTATTGGTCTACCGACAGAGAAAAGAAGAAGTAGTTCTTCTGATCGACATAACATCAGTCGACGAGAAATTACCGAAGATGAAGCTGCCCAGGCTTTGAAACCACGGTATAATTAGAAGACTGGCTATGAGAGGAGGTATGAAACATTTTCATTTAATCTGTGTACATTAATTTGGTATGTTTGTTATGGTTTAGGCAGCGTAAGCCATTTAAGTGTGCTAAAAGCAATGGTTTGAAAATGTTAAAATCTTAAAACATGCTATTTAATAAACAGATAAATAAATAATGTTGTGATCCTGTGTTTAAATTATGGTTGGAGGATAGGTACCGGAAATGAAAAGCTAAATAATTTGAATAAAAATAAAACATAGTTTTATTTGATTTTCATATTTATTATATAATTCAGTGACAGCTGTTTCGGTACACTATACCTTCTTCAGACATGTTAACAAATTAATTAATTAACAATTAATTTAACATGTCTGAAGAAGGTACAGTGTACTGAAACAGCTGTCACTGAATTATATAATAAATATGAAAATCAAATAAAAACTACGTTTTATTTTTATTTAATTAATAAATATGGAGTTTCATCAAGTAAACACCAAATCAATTTATTAAATAATTTGAGGTCGAAGTTTGTAGAATCTTAAATAAGAAAACTAGACACTGTAATTTTCTTCTATCTTTAAAATGGAGTCATGAAATTTTGTGGAAAAATGAGGAAATCTGATCATATTTTCAGACATTAAATATGAATCTGATACACATTTTATGAGCAAGCTGCAGTTTTGTCTGACAACCTGTCATTTATTTCAGTTAATAGAACGTCACAATAGTCAACATGTGACATCAATAAGATTTGGAGTAAAGTTCTTTTAAGAGCTATAGGAAGTTTTTCTTGAGACACTCTAGGGAATGCATTATGGAGAAGATTTTTTAGATGTTTATTTTATTTGGGTATTCCAATTTAGTTAAGAATCTAGGTAATTTCCCAAATTTTTAACAACATTGGTTTATGGATTTAATTGAAATTCATCGGTGAACATTTTTGACAACTCACCTCATAAATTTTGTGTTTTTCACGATACTGCAGTTTCAAACATTATTACGTCCATCTTCAACCATAACTCCGACTGATGAAATTTTTTGGCAGTCTTCAGCGCTGTCATCCATGGTTGAATTTGTGAACTTTGAAATCAAATTTTATTCGTTGGGAATATCAAAATTCATTCATCTATATTTATTTTTCTGAATGTATGTATATCTTCTCCCAAACTGTCAATTCTAAATGTTTATCCACTTGTTTTAAAAGTTTATGGAATTTGTTCTTTGTAGGTGGAGGAAGATATGAAACATTCTAATTAAATAATAATAAAATTGTAATAATAATAATAATAATAATAATAATAATAATAATAATAATAATAATAATAATAATTTTTTTTAAAGCCCATGTTTTCCCTTTACAGAGATTTAGGCGCTGTCCCCCTACAGGGAAGAATTTGAACCATACTAATTTAGTTACACTTGTTTTTGTATAGATGTAATTTGAGTGATCCGTGGTCAGCGTTCCGCCTCATACTGACATCTAGGAAACCAAGGTAATACTAGGACGGGAAAATTCGGTAAATATTGCTTAGAGGCCTTTTATTCAGGCTAAAGGATTTTTTATGAGCCTGAAAATCTTCAGACTCGGGACCCACGGCTTAAAGTCCCTCCCAGAGGACTTGCTCCTTGGATTTTTCCATCCTAAAAATCCATCGTGGGCCGGGTTTGAAACCGCGACCCTCGGGACCAGAGGGAAGGAGCATAACCACTAGTCCACCGTGGCCGACAATAATAATAATAATAATAATAATAATAATAATAATAATAATAATAATAATCATTTCAACAGTTGGAGTTTGACTGATGATGAAGGCAAAGTCCTTTGAAACCGGTATCAAGAAAACAAGGTATTTTATGAGATGAGATGTAAAAATGTTTTATCCTAATTAATTTATAAAAAGTTGAAAGAGTGTTTATGGCTGGATTTTTAGACATTGTGTGATTTTCTAATAGTAATTGTCTTGTGTTTCTAGGCCACAGAACAGTAGGAAAGATTCAAGGCATCATAATAACAAGTCTTTACAAAATGGTGGTGTGGATTCAACAATGGAAATATCACCAGAAGCAACACATATACTCAGAAGCAACATTGAAATTACGTGATTCAATGTGTTGTGCAGAATAATTGAACTGAAGACAAAATGAGACAGAGGGAAGGAAGTGATTCTCTCCCATCTAATAAAACATTGCCTTGGGCTTGTGAGGATTGTATAAGAGACAGAAAAATTTCCATTTAAAGTGAGTTGCCCAAGTAGCACAGTGGTTTAGTGCACTGGAACATAGAACAAGAGGACTTCAAATCCCAGTTTACTTGTAAATTTTTCTCTTCAAATATTAAAACTTGTAAAGCTTAACATTTTTATCACAATTATGAATTTAATAGTGATCATTATGAATGTAAAATCCATTAAAAAATAAGTAATTTTATATAAGATTGCATTTATTTCTGATGGCACTTGCTGAAGAGTTACATTGGTTCTATCTATAGATCTGTTACTGGTAAAAATGTTCTAGAAAGCCAGTCAAAAAATGTTCTACAGAATGGTAGTGCACATATCAAGGTTTGTGACGTTTCTGAGTGATAGATGGAAGCACATGGTCTGTGGTGTAAAGAAACCGGTATGGCAATCCTTTTCAAGAAATTCCCAAACTTGTAGTAGTAGTAGTAAT
The DNA here is from genome assembly GCA_030220185.1 of Diploptera punctata. Classification (NCBI taxonomy): domain Eukaryota; kingdom Metazoa; phylum Arthropoda; class Insecta; order Blattodea; family Blaberidae; genus Diploptera; species Diploptera punctata. The sequence goes on along the minus strand of JASPKZ010006831.1, from coordinate 25,099 downwards.
TCCTGTTACCTCTCCAAGGAGCATATGGCCGCCATCAAAGATTGCCAGGTTTCTTTTCCTTGTCAACATCTTAGTTTCCCTGCAACTCTTCCCAATTGCTCATGTTACAGTGTTTCACCAGGTAATTCTGGTCTTCCTCTGAGCTTTCTTTTGCAATTCCAGCCATTTTTGTTATATTCCCATCTTCCCACCTCAAAACTTATTCATTCTATTTTGATTTATCTCATAAAAGTTATGATGGAAATTAACATAATGAGGTTTTAAAATAAATAAATTTAAAATGAGTCTTACGTCGTCTCACCTCAGCACAGGACCATGGGTTCAGGAACAGTCATTCCTATCTTCAGAAATATTTCTGACTGTTGAATTTTTCCCTCCATCATTGTCTTCTAAATTGCCATCTATGAAAAAATATAGAAAATTCACATATAACCCTTGGGTTCACAATAAATTCCAAAAGATATTTTAGAAGTTTAATATTGAATTACCACTTAAAAATAACCACAGTTTAAATAAACTATTAAAAACCAACAAAAATGAAAAAAAAACTGATAAAAATAAAAAATCAGGAATATATCAAATTGAATGTACGAAAGATATATATATATATATATATATAACAATATATATAAACAAAAATAAACCTAAAAATTAGAACCAAAGAACACACAAATATTAAGAATGGGGAAATTGAAAAATCTGCAGTTGCTGCTCATGTTTGGTCTGAAAAATTTAATATAAATTTGGACACTAAATTATTAAAACAGTTAGAAAATACAAAAGAGCTGTACTATTTGGGAAAAAATCTATATTCAGAAGAACACAAACAGAGTTACGAATTTTGAAATACCGACGGAGCATGACTTTGTTTGGAGATTCTTTGGCCAACCACAAGATGGAGCCATGGGCATAGCGAGGTAGATGCAGGGGGGTTGCGCTTGCACCTCTCTTGAATTTCTACCATATTAACACTAGATAGAATGAGCTTTTCTTCTATATGAAAGCAGGTGTAAAATGTTAAAAATAGATGTAAAAATAATTTAAAAAAATTAAATGTTAAGCATGCCAAATCCGATCGATGCAATATATCGATTTATCAAGTACCTGTCATAGTGGACATAAGCATCGTCAGTACACCAGAAAATTTTCTAAACCTCTATTATGATTCTCTTTAGTTCAGAAAAGAAAACAAGATGGGTCGAGTGATGAGAAGTAGCAGATCCATCTGCACTGATCACATCCGAAGAAGTAGATTTACACACCATTTATCCTCTTAGTGATGTTGGAAACTAATTGGGGAGAACAGAGCTAATGAGTAAAAAAGATAAAGTGAAAATTCTGACAAACTGCTAGAATACACCCAAAAGTTGCAATTTCAGCAAAGATGCTGAACATTTAAAACGGAAATTCAAGCATTGTTGGATACAATGGTATTCACCCTGGCTAAAGTATTCCACAAGACTCAAAGGTGCACTCTGTTTATATTGTGTTCTATTCTTACTTACTTACTTACTTACTCACTGGCTCTATCGAACCCGTAGGTTCATGGCCGCACGGACATAAGCTCTCCATACATCCCTATCCTGAGCTAATGCTTTCCAATCATTCCATGTATAATCTACTTCACTCAAATCATAGTTAATGTTGTTCTCCCACCTCATTCTTGGTCTACCAACTGGGCGTTTTCCTTCTGGCTTTCCTACAAGAAGTTTCCATGCACGTCTTTCATTCCCCATACGCGCAACATGTCCTGCCCATCGCAGTCTACGGGACTTAACTGTTCTTATTATATCTGGCTTCCTATAAAGACCATGTAGTTCATTGTTATGTAGTCTTCTCCATTCACCTGTCTGTTCATCTCTCTTTGCTCCAAAAATTTTCCTAAGAACTTTATTCTCAAATACTCTTAATCTCCTTTCCTCCCTTAAAGTAAGAGTCCATGTTTCGCACCCATATAATATAACTGGTAGAATAATAATTTTATATATTTTCAGCTTAACGTTTTTTGAAAGGAGTTGGGAAATTAAAAGTCTCTGCAATGCATAATAGCATGCATTTCCAGAATTGAGCCTATGTTTAATTTCTTTTGTGCATCTCATTCCTATTTGTGATTATTGTTCCTAGGTATTTGAATTCAGCCAATTCCTCAAAATTTCCCTCATTTGTCATTAGCTGTCCATTTCCATTATATAATGTACAGGTGGAACCGCTCGAATGGACCTAATTTCAATTGCTTGTTACTGGCAAACGGTTGAAGATAGAAACTTAAAAAACGTTCATATTACAGAAAAACTCACCAAGTTTTGATATCCAGATCACCACATCTCTATATGAGCCCCAGCAGTCCACTGTGACGATATCAAAGCGATGAACAATTTCTTGCCAAGTACGTTGGAGTATGTCTTCTGGAATGTTCTCAATAGCCTCTATGGATGCGCTCACGAAGATCATGAAGGTCTTTGACTGGGGTGGTGTAAACTTTATCTTTGACATAGCCCCAGAGAAAGAAATCCAGTGGTGTTAAATCGGGAGATCTCGGGGGCCACGCGATTGGTCCTCCCCTACCAATCCAACGGCCAGGGAAAATGTTGTCCAAAGTCGTACGAACTTCATTGGACCAGTGGGGAGGAGCACCATCTTGGTGGAAAACGATGTTAGGCTGCAGTTGTTCAATTTGTGGAAAGAAGAACTGCTCCAGCATGTCAAGATATGTGGTACCCACGAACAGTTTTTCCTCGGCGAAGAAAAACGGTCCAATGACCTTATATGTGACAAACTGCACCAAACATTCATCTTCGGACTATCACGAACATGCTCTTGAATAGCGTGAGGATTCTCCGATCCCAGATCCGCACATTATGCCGGTTTACCCTTGCCTGACAAATGGAAAGTGGCTTCGTCCGAGAAGAAAATCTTGGTCATGAAGTCAGGATCAGCGCCGAGACGGTCCAGCATCGTATTGGCGAATCCCACTCGTTTCGGCATGTCCATTCGGCTCCAGACGTTGCACTAACTGCACTTTATATGCGTGCAGTTTGAGGCGTTTGTGGACAATCCGTTGTAATGTCGATTTTGGTATTTGAAGTTCCCGCGAAGCTCTTCTTAATGACTTCCGGGGGCTTCGCTCAAATGCGGCTTGAACATTTGCTACCATTTCATCGGATGCTCTGCGACCACCACCATGCTTCTTCAACACAGATCCTGTAGCTAATAATGTATCACGCCACCTTCTTTATGCTTCCTAGCAGTTGGAGCATCACGGTTAAACACACGCCGGAACTCCCTTTGAACTCTAATGATTGATTTAAACTCCGCATACCACAAAACAGCTTGCGCTTTCATCTGCGGAGTCGCCATTTTCACAAACAATTAAATCTAAGAACGAGAAACGTATCTTTGTGCCATCTACCGACAGGATTTCGAAACTTGGTGAGTTTTTTCTGTACTATGAACGTTGTTTTAAGTTTCTATCTTCAAAACGTTTGCCAGTAACAAGCAATTGAAATTAGGTCCATTCGAGCGGTACCACCCTGTATTTCTACGTGTGACCATATATTTAGTTTTACTGATATTTACTTTCAGTCCTAATTTCTTAGTGTTACTCAATAGTGTGTGCTATTCTCCCCACATATTGTGAGGAGCCTTAAAGTGTTATTCATAGTGAGGCTCTTCCACATGTTTTTTGAAAATCCATGAATTCGCCAGAAAACATTGTGAGAGCCGCTGGTATGTGGAAGATACGGAGTTAGCATGCTTGTTATTAAGTGAGACCCCTGTTAGCCAAAAACTCATAAGTGGCACTGAGAAGAATGCGGCGGATAACTAGAAATATTTGTCTTCCAGCTTGGATACTATTATCTTCTGTGGCTTCCATGATTTGCGTTTAAGGGGTAAAACACTGGACGAAGGCGTCTTCAGGGATTTGATTCAGTGGAGAATTGTTGGCAATGATATAAGCTTAAAACCTCATTTAAACGGTAAGAATGCACAAATTCAAAATGAATTGACTGAATTATGTGTCCTGAGGTAAAGAAAAGATTGTGGATGACGTAAAAAATCCAAGCACTTACAACGTTTCAGCTGATGAAAGCTGTGACATGTCTGGAAAGGAGCAATTGTCCATTGGTGTGTGGTTTTTTGATGAGTAACCAAATACAATTTGGGAAGAGTTTTTGGGCTTTGTGGAACTTAAAATAAAGGACGTCCGATCAATTACTGCAGAAATTGAGCTTTTTTTCAAAGAGATATACATTGACCTGCACAAATGTTTCGGCCAGGGCTATGATGGCTGCTCAACAATAGCAGGAAAAGAAACGGGATCCAGCAACGTCTGTGCGAGTTTTTTTTCCCCAAAGATATTTACTTCCACTGTGCTAGCCACAAAATCATTCTTGTAGTAAATGATTTGAATAGTGTGCTCGAGGTGAGAAACACGATAGCTGCAATTAAGGATATTATAAACATTTTTCGAGAATCACAATTGAGATGAAAGCACGTCCCAAGTGTCTGCAAAGCATGATAATATAAAAGTATTGGGATATTTAAGAAACACTTTTTGGAATAGATGAACGGCCCGAAACTGATTGCCGTAGAAGGACATGCATCAAGCCAAAAACAAACTGATCAGTTCCTTCTGCTACAAGTAGAAGTACTTTCGTCTTTTGTTTGTGCCTGATAGCATAAAATTCTAGTTATTTGGAATCTGTCGTTAATTTGTTGCAAACAGTGACTGTAGATTTAATTAAATGCACGGCCCATGAGCTGCTATTGCTGATTTGTCAATTTCACCATTTTTAATATTCCTGAAATTTTTCTTTGTGTGAGTGTTCAAATTCCTTTCTGTTTTTTCTAGAGCAAGATATAGTCTCAAGATTTATCAAATCAACACTAGATGGCAGTTAAATTATTTTTATTCTGTTCATCTTACCTCAATATTAATGTTGATTTGTTCTTGAACATGTTTCGATTATATCATAATCATCATCAGCATCTTGCCCAGACTGGTTGGATTTATGTTGCACACCCTGGATGTCGATGTCAGCTCCATCCATGGGCATAGCCAGCATTGGATTAAGGGAGGTGCAAATTTTTCTTCGACTGTATACCTTCTGGGTAAAAATTATAAATACAAAATACTACCTTTATTTTTGAAACTAACATCAATGTAATTTGGAAGAACACTACAGCGCTATTGAAGAGGAAATATAAGAATAATATTGAAATAATTGGAGAATTTTTGGGCTTGGTGAATTGAATTTTTTGCCAAGATTACTTCTTAATTGTTATCCTTAACTGTACTGAAACTATGAGCTATATTTTAGATACTAATAAAGTACTACTGCACATACAGTTCGACTCGCCTTTTCATTTGAGAATTTTTTTAAGTACGTTTTGTTTGGTTTTTTCAATATAATTTTAATAAGTTTTTTGTGCTGATTGAGCATACACAGGCCATTAAGGCGATTTTCTGTCACTGTAGAGCAGCACCATATATCCGCTCTTCTTAGGGTGCTAAAAGTGTGTTGAATCGACACCATAGTGTATAACAGAGACAGGAATATTACAATCGTTTTTATTTATGGATGGGAAAAAAATCACACTCATCCACGATGTTAACGAAGTCACCTTCTTTATCCTTGTCACTTTGTTTCGTCCACATACAGTGCCATAGTTCAATTTCGGTGGACAAACCCTCGATTTTAAAGACTCTGAAATTTTGCTTGCCGTTGCTTGGACATCTTTCAGAGATGTATTTAGGTTCTTAGGGTGCAGCATCTGATTATCAAAAGCAGAACCCTGTTGTTCTCAAAATCTGTCTGGCACAGCTGTGTGAAAGGAGACCAAGTTGGGATTTAAGATGGCCACCTTAAAGTAATCTTCGGGATTACATTGTGGATTAGCTCGATATGTCTGCTTATTGGATATTCTTGGTAGGGTGATTTCAACACCTAGCTCAGAAGCTATAGTCTCCATCTCTTTCATAATGCCTTCAGAGATCTCATAACCTTTTTTGCGATGATCTATTATCTTTTCTTTTAATGCTTTCAACATGAGCCATGCATTTAATTAAATCTATAGTCAATCAAGTACTTCTACTTGTAGCAGAAGGAACTGATCAGTTTGTTTTTGGCTTGATGCGTGTCCTTCTACGGCAATCAATTTCAGGCTGTTCATCAATTCCAAAAAGTGTTTCTTAAATATCTCAATACTTTTATATTTTCGTGCTTCGCAGATGCTTGGGACATGCTTTCATCTCAATTGTGATTCTCGAAAATTGTTTATAATATCCTTAATTGCAGCTATCGTGTTTCTCACCTCGAGCACACTATTCAAGTCATTTACTACAAGAATGATTTTGTGGCTAGCACAGTGGAAGTAATATCCTTGGGGAAAAAAACTCGCACAGATGTTGCTGGATCCCGTTTTTTTCCTGCTATTGTTGAACAGCCATCATAGCCCTGGCCGAAACATTTGTGCAGGTCAATGTATACCTCTTTGAAAAAAAAGCTCAATTTCCGCAGTAATTGATCGGACGTCCTTTCTTTTAAATTCCACAAATCCCAAAACCTCTTCTCAAATTTTATTTGGTTTCTCGTCAAAAAACCGCACACCAATGGACAATTGCTCCTTTCCAGACATGTCACAGCTTTCATCAGCAGAAACGTTGTAAGTGCTGGCATTTTTTACATCATCCACAATCGTTTTCTTTACCTCAGGACACATAATTCAGTCAATTTATTTTGAATTTGTGGAGAAAGGTTGGTAGCATTGTTACTGTTTAAATGAGGTTTAAGCTTATATCCATGTCAACAATTCTCCACTGAATCAAATCCCTGAAGACACATTCATCCAGTGTTTTACCCCTTAAACGCAAATCATGCAAGCCACAGAAGATTATAATATCCAAGCTGGAACACAAATATTTCTAGATATCCGCTGCAATTTTCTCAGTACCACTTACGAGTGTCTGGGATTTATAAAGCAAAAAATCCGATCTAAATCCAGAATTTCAAAATTGAGTTTTCCATGGCTATAGTCTTGGTGTTTTTAAAAAAAAAGTCAACATTTTCAAAATTTCAAAACTCCAAAAGTACTATCTAGAGGCTGGGTCCGGGATATATAATGCAAAAAATCCGGTCTAAATCCAAAATTTCAAAATTGAGTTTTCCATGTCTATAGTCTTGGTTTTTTTCCAAAAATATGTCAAAATTATCGAAATTTCAAAAACTGCAAAAATACTATCTAGAGGGTGTGACCGGGATTTATAATGAAAAAAACGGTCTAAATCCAAAATTTCAAAATTCAGTTTTCCAAGGCAACAGTCTTGGTCTTTTAAAAAAAAGTCAAAATATTCGATATTTCAGAAACTGCAAAAGTACCAACTAGAGGGTGTGTCCGGGATATATAATGCAAAAAATCCGATCTAAATCCAAAATTTCAAAATTCATTTTTACAAGGATACAGTCTTGGTCTTTTTCCAAATAATGTCAAAATTTTCCAAATTTCAGAAACTGCAAAAATACTATCTAGAGGATGTACCCGGGATTTATAATGCAAAAAATCGGTATAAATCCAAAATTTCAAAATCGAGTTTTCCAAGGCTTGGCGTTTTTCCAAAAAAATGTCGAATTTTTTGAAATTTCAAAAACTGCAAAAATACTAACTAGAGGCTGTGTCCGGGATTTATAATGAAAAAATCGGTCTAAAATCCAAAATTTGAAAAAGAGTTTTCCAAGGCCATAGTCTTTGTTTTTCCAAAAAAATGTCAAAATTTTCGAAATTTCACAAAGTGCAAAAGTACTATCTAGAGGGTGTGTCCGGGATTTACAATCCAAAAATCCGGCCTAAATCCAAAAATTCAAAATTCATTTTTTCAAGGCTATAGTCTTGGTGATTTTCCAAAAAAATTCGAAATTTTCTAAAGTTCAGAAACTGCAAAAATATTATCTAGAAGCTGTCTCCGGGCTTTATAATTAAAAAAATCCTATCTATATCCAAAATTTCAGAATTGAGTTTTTCAAGGCTATAGTCTTGGTGTTTTTCCAAAAAATGTCAAATTTTTCCAAAATTCAAAAACTCCAGAAATACTATCTAGAAGCTGTGTCTGGGATGTATAATTCAAAATATCCCGTCTAGATCCAAAATTTCGAAATTGAGTTTTTCAAGGCTATAGTTTTGGTGCTTTTCCAAGAAAGTTAATTTCGAAATTTCAAAAACAGCAAAAATGCTATCTAGAGTGTGCACAAAATCACATATATATACAAAATTTCGAAATTGAGTTTTCCAAGGTGGATTTACAAAAAATTTCAAAATTTTCGAAATTTCAAAAACTGCAAATATACTATCAGACTACAAGCTCTCTCCGGGATTTATAATGCAACAAATCCGTTCTAAATCAAAAAATTCAAAACTGAATTTTCCACGGCTATAGTCTTGGTGTTTTTTTCCAAAAAATCAAAATTTTGTAATTTCAAAAAACAAAACAATACCAACTAGAGGGTGTATCCGGGATTTATAATGCAAAAAATCCGGTCTAAATCCAAAATTTTAAAATTGGGATTTCCAAGGCTATTGTCTTGGTATTTTTACAAAAAATGTCAAAATTTTCGAAATTTTACAAAGTGCAAAAATATTATCTAGAGGCTTTGTCCGGGATTTATAATGTGAAGAATACGATCAAAATTTCAAAATTGAGTTTTTTCACGGCTATAGTCTTTGTGTTTTTCCAGAAAAAGTCAAAATTTTCGAAATTTCAAAAACTGAAAAATACTATCTAGAAGCTGTGTCCGGTATTTATAATTAAAAAATTCAGTCTAAATCCAAAATTTCAAAATTGAGTTTTCCAAGCCTAATGTCTTGGTATTTTTCCAAAATAGTAAAAAATTTCGAAATTTCAAAAACAGCAAAAATCCTACCTAGAGCGTGCAAAAAATTCCATCTAACTCCAAAATTTCAAAATTGAGTTCTCCAAGACTATAGTCAAGGTGTTTTTCCAAAAAAATGTAATTTTTTAGGAATTCCAAAAACTGCAAATATACTATCTACTCGTACAAGCTCTGTTCGGGATTTATAATGCAAAAAATCCGATCTAAATCCAAAATTTCAAAATTGAGTTTTCCAAGGCTATAGTCTAGGTGTTTTTTCAAAAAATGTCAAAATTTTTGAAATTTCAAAAACAAGAAAATACCAACTGGAGGGTGTGTCCGGGATTTATAATTAAAAACATGCGGCCTATATTCAAAATTTCAAAATTGATGTTTTTCCTAAAAATACAATATTTTAGAAATTTCAAAAACTGAAAAAATACTATCTAGGATCTGTGTCCGGGATTTATAATGCAAAAAAACCGGTCTAAATCCGAGATTTCAAAACTGTGCTTTCCTAAGCTGTAGTTTTGGTATATTTCCAAAAAATGTCAAAATTATCGAAATTTCAAAAACTGCAAATATACTATCTAGAGGTGTATCCTGGTTTTATAATGCAAAAATCCGATCTAAATCCAAAATTTCAAAATTAATTTTTGCAAGGAAACAGTCTTGGTCTTTTCCAAAAAATGTCAACATTTTCCAAATTTCAAAAACTGCAAAAATACTATCTAGGGGATGTGCCCTGGATTTGTAATGCACAAAACCCGATCTAAATCCAAAATTTCAAAATTGAGTTTACCGAGGCTCTAGTCTATGTGTTTTTCCAAAAAAAAAGTCGAAAATTTTGAAGTTTCAAAAAGTACAAAAATACTATCTAAGGAGTGTGTCCGCGATTTACAATGCAAAAAATCCGATCTAAATCAAAGATTTCAAAATTCATTTTTTTCAAGGCTATAGTCTTCGTGATTTTCAAAAAAATGTCAAAATTTTCGAAATTTCAGAAACTGCCAAAATACTATCTAGAAGCTGTCACCGGGATTTATAATTATCCAAAATTTCAGAATTTGAGTTTTCCAAGGCTGTAGTCTTAGCGTTTTTCGTAAAAATGTCAACTTTTTCGAAATTTCAAAACCTGCAACAATACTATGTAGAGGGTATGTCCGGGATTTATAGTGAAAAAAATCCGGTCTAATACAAAATTTCAAAATTGAGTTTTCCAAGGCTATATTCAGGGTGTTTTACTAAAAAATTTCAAAATTTTCGAAGCTTTAAAATTTGCGAAAATTCTATCTATGGGGTGTGTCCGGGATTTATAATTCGAAAAATCCGGTCTAAATCCAAAATTTCGAAATTGAATTTTCCAAGGCTATAGTCTTGGTGTATTTCCAAAAAAATAAAAAAAATCGTAATTTCATAAAACAAACAATACCAACCAGAGGGTGTGTCTGGGATTTATAATGCAAAAAATCCGGTCTATATCCAAAATTTTAAAATTAAGATTTCCAAGGCTATATATAGTCTTTGTGTTTTTCCAAAAAAATGTCAAAAGTTTTCGAAATTTCAGAAAGTGCGAAAATAGTATCTAGAGGCTGTGTCCGGAATTTACAATGCAAAAAATCCGGTTAAAATGCAAAATTTCAAAATTGAGTTTTCCAAGTCCAAAGTCATGATGTACTTACTTACTCACTGACACTATCGAACCCATAGGTCCATGGCCGCACGGACATAAGCTCTCCATACATCCCTATCCTGAGCTAATGCTTTCCAATCATTCCCTGTATAATCTATTTCCCTCAAATCATAGTTAATGTTATTCTCCCACCACATTCTTGGCCTATCAACTGGGCGTTTTCCCTCTGGCTTTCCTACAAGAAGCTTACATGCATGTCTCCCATTCCCCATACGTGCAACATGTCCTGCCCATCGCAGTCTACGAGACTTAACTGTTCTTATTATATCTGGCTTCCTATAAAGACCATGTAGTTCATTGTTATGAAGTCTTCTCCATTCCCTTGTCTGTTCATCTCTCTTTGGTCCAAAAATGTTCCTAAGTACTTTATTCTCAAATACTTGTAATCTCCTTTCGTCTCTTAAAGTAAGAGTCCATGTTTCGCACCCATGATGTATTTCCAAAAAATGTCAAAATTTTCAAAATTCCAAAAACGGCTTAAATACTATCTAGACGCTGTGTCCGGTATTTATAATTAAAAAAATCCCATCTAAATCCTAAATTTATAAATCGAGTTTTCCAAGGTTATAGTCTCGTTGTTTTTCCAAAAAATGTCAAAATTTTCGTAACTTCACGAAGTGCAAAAATACTGTTTAGACGGTGTGTCCGGGATTTATAATGCAAAAAATCCGGTCTAATTCCAAAATTAGAAAATAGAGTTTTCCAAGGCTATACTCTTGGTGTTTTTCCAGAAAATGTCAAAATTATCGAAATTTCAAAAGCTGCAAAAATACTATCTAGAGTGTGTGTCCGCGATTTTTAATGAGAGAAATCCGATCTAAATCCAATTTCAAAATTCAATTTTCCTAGTCTATAGTATTGGTGTTTCCCCAAAAAAAGTCAAAATTTTCGGAATTTGAAAAACTGCAAAAATGCTTTCTACAGGGTCCATTAAATCTGATTTAAATCCAAAATTTAAAAATTGAGTTTTCCAAGGCGTTTTTCCAAAAAAAAAATTCAAAATTTTCGAAATTTCAAAATCTGCAAAAATACAATCTAAATGCTCTGTCCGGGATTGTTAATGCAAAAAAATCAGGTCTAAATACAAAAATTCGAAATTGAATTTTCCAAGGCTGTAGACTAGGTGTTTTTGCAAAAATATCAAAAATGTTGAAATTTCAAAAATAGGAAATACTAACTAGAGGTTGTGTCCGGGATTTATAATGCAAAAAATCCGGTCTAAATCCAAGATTTTAAAATTGAGTTTTCCAATTCGAGAAACTGTAAAAATACTATCTAGTGGCTGTCCCCGGGATTTATAATGCAAAAGAATCCGGTCTAGATCCAATATTTCAAAACTGAGTTTTCAAGGCTCTAGTCTTGGTATTTTTCCAAAAATGTCAACATTTTCGTAATTTCAAAAACTGCAAAAATACTATCGAGAAGCTGTGTCCGGGATTTGTAATACAAAAAATGTGGTATAAATCCAAGATTTGAAAACTGAGTTTTCGTAATCTGTAGTTTTGGTATATTTCCAAAGAAATGTCAAAATTATCGAAATTTCAAAAACTGCAAAAATACTATCTCGAGGGTGTCTCGATTTTATAATGCAAAAAATTCGGTCTAAAACCAAAGTTTCAAAACTGAATTTTCCAAAAAATGTCAAAATTTTCGAAATTTTAAAAATTGCAAAAATTATGACCGGTTTTTGTAATGCAAAAAATCCGATCTAAATCCAAAATTTCAAAATTCAATTTTCCAAAGCTACAGTCTTCGTCTTTTTTCCAAAAATGGCAAAATTTTCGAAATTTCAGAAACTGCAAAAATACTATCTCGAGGGTGTCTCGATTTTGTAATGCAAAAAATCCGGCCTCAATCCAAAATTTCAAAATTGTTTTTCCAAAAAAAGTCAAAAGTTTAGAAATTTCAAAAACTACAAAAGTACTATCTAGAAGCTGTGTCCGTGATTTATAATGCAATGAATCCGATCCAAATCCAAAATTTCAAAATTGTGTTTTTCAAAAATTGTCGAAATTTTTGAAATTTCGAAAACTGCAAAAATACTAACTAGAGGCGGGGTCCGGGAGGGATAATGCAAAAAGAGCGGTCCTACAGCCAACATTGCAGAAAGGGAGGGCCTCGCGAGAGGCGTTCCGATTGGTGTTTTTTCTAAAAAATGTCAAAAATTTTCGTAAATTTCAAAATCTGCACAAAGACTATCTAGAGGGTGTTTCCGTGATTTATAATGCAAAAAAAGCCGGTTAAAATCCAAAATTCATCGAAATGGGGTTTTTCCTAGGGCCTACAGACTGGGCGTTTTTCTAAAATGAAGTCAACATGTTGCGAAATGTGTTAAAAACTGCAAAAGTACTATCTACAAGTCTGTTTCCCAGATTTATAATGCAAAAGATCCGATCTAAATCCAAAATTTAAATATTACGTTTTCCGAGTCTATCGTCTTGGTGGTTTTCCTAAAAAAGTAGAACTTTTTGAAATTTCGAAAAGCTGCAAAACTACCAACTAGATGCTGTAATCCTGGATTTATATGGCAAAAATTTCGGTCTAAATACGTACCTCAAATTTCAAATTTGAGTTTTCCAATCTCTATCAGGCTTGGTGTTTTTCTAAAAGAAGGTCAAAATTTTTTATCCAAATTTAAAAGCTGTCAAAAATGCTTCATGTCGCTGGAGGGTGTATGCGGGGGGGATTTATAATGCAACTAATCCGCTCCAAAAATCTACAGTTTCGAATTGGAGTTTTCCAAGGCTATATAATAGTAAAATGCGCACAATGTGCAAAATATTGGTGATTAACTATTCTAGTCCTAATGTTATTATTTACACTTTTCTTCTTTTGCAGTTTTGTGTATGGTATCTTTCACAGTACTTATTACACAGTTTGCACGCGCAATCATCATTTAGTTGGTGGAATGTCTTGTCTTGGCAGAATTTGTAATTAAAGTGTGCGTAGTGAATCGTGTTACTATGTGTCGGAGCTCATAGTTTGCCTGCTTCCATTCCTCTGTTGCCATGGCGTCTGTTAAGTAGAAGTCGGAGCTCATAGTTTGCCTGCTTCCATTCCTCTGTTGCCATGGCGTCTGTTAAGTAGAAGTCGGGCCAGATGGCGTTGTTCTTCTCGTTCAATAATTGGAGTGTATCCTCGTAGGCTTTAGTGTTTGGTAGGAAATACTGTACTCTGATGTCCGTGATGAAGTAGTTCTCTTTTGACAGTACGTACGTTAGTCTCGATGGTACTGTTTTCCCAATGCCGAGAATCCGTTTCAGGTAGCGGGCCTTGACTTTCTCAATTGTTATCAGGTCGCTAGTTGTGAGTTTGTCCCAGATAATGCTGATCCCGTAGGTTGCATTTCGTGTTATGGCTGTCTTAATTAGTTTTACTTTCCAAAGCTATAGTCTTTCTGTTTTTACAAAAGTCTTGGTCTTTTTCCAAATAATGTCAAAATTTTCCAAATTTGAGAAACTGCAAAAATACTATCTAGAGGGTGTGTCCGCGATTTATAATACAAACAATTCGAACTAAATCCAAATTTCAAAATTCATTTTTCCAAGGCTATAGTCTTGGTGATTTTCCAAAAAAATATCGAAAATTTCTAAATTTCAGAAACAGCAAAAATACTATCTAGAAGCTGCCTCCGGGATTTATAATTCGAAAAATCCGATCTAAATCCAAAATTTCAAAATTGAGTTTTTCAAGGCTATAATCTTGGTGTTTTTCCAAAAAAGTCAAAATTTTAAAAAGTTTCAAAATCTGTGAAAATACTATCTAGAGGGTGTGTACGTGATATATAATGCGAAAACTTCGGTCTAAATCCAAAATTTCAAAATTGAGTTTTGCAAGGTCTTGGTGTTTTTTTAAAAAAAGTAAAAAATTTCGAAATTCCAAAAACAGCAAAAGTACTATCTCGAAGCTGTGTCCGGGATTTATAATGCAAAAAATCCGTTCTAAATCCAAGATTTCCAAACAGAGTTTTCGAAATCTGTAGTTTTGGTATATTTCCAAAAAATGTCAAAATTTTCGAAAATTTCAGAAACTGCAAAAATACTGTCCAGAGGGTGTGTCCGGGATTTATAATGTAAAATCTGATCTAAATCCAAAATTTCAAAATTGAGTTGTCCAAGGCTATAGTCTTAGAGCTTTTTAAAAAAATGTCGAAATTTTTGAAATGTCAAAAATTGCAAAAACACTAACTAGAAGGTTAGTCCGGGATTTATAATGCAAAAAATCCCGTCTGAATCCAAAATTTCGAAATTGAGTTTTCAACTGTATAGGCTTGGTGTTTTTAAAAAAAATGTCAAAATTTTCCAGATTTCAAAATCTGCAAAAATACTATCTAGAGGGTATGTCCGGGATTTATAATGCAAAAATCCGGTCTAAATCTAAAATTTCGAAATTGAGTTTTCCTAGGCTACTTGGTGTTTTTCCAAAAAAAATCAAAATTTTCGAAATTTCAAAAACTGCAACAATACTATCTACAAGCTGCTTCCGAGATTTATAATGCAAAAAATCCGATCTAAAACCAAAATTTAAATATTACGTTTTCCAAGGCTGTAGTCTTGGATTTTTCCCTAAAAAAGTAGAAATTTTTGAAATTTCGAAAACTGCAAAAATACTAACTAGTGGCTGTGACCGGGATTTATAATGCAAAAATTTCGGTCTAAATCCAGGGGTGTGTCCGGGATTTATAATTCGAAAAATCCGGCCTAAATCCAAAATTTCGAAATTGAATTTTTCAGTCTTGGTGTTTTTCCAAAAAATGTCATAAATTTCGAAATTTCACAAAGTCCAAAAATACTCTCTAGAGTTTGTGTCCGGGATTTATAATGCAAAATATCCGGCCTGAATCCAAAATTTTAAAAATGAGATTTCCAAGGCTATAGTCTTTATTTTTCGAAAATTGAAAAATTTTCGAAATTTCAGAAAGTACAATAAAACTATCTATAGAGTGTGTTCGGGATTTATAATGCACAAAATCCAGGCTAAATCCAAAATTTCAAAATTGAATTTTTCAAGGCTATCTTGGTGTTTTCCAAAAAATGTCAAAATTTTCGAAATTTCAAAAACTGCAACAAAAATATCTAGAGGGTTAGTGCGGGATTTATAATGCAAAAAATCCGGTCTGAGTCCAAAAATTTCAAAATTGAGTTTACCAAAGCTATACTGAATTTTCAAATTTTGGATTTAGACCGAAATTTTTGCATTATAATTCCCGGACACAGCCTCTAGTTAATATTTAGGTAATATTTGAAATTTGAAAATTTCGACTTTTTTTTTGGATAAACACCAAGACTATAGCATTGGATAACTGAATTTTGAAATTTTGGATTTAGATCGGATTTTTACATTTTAAATCGCGGACACACCCTACAGACAGCAAAATTTGCAGTATTTGAAATTTAGAAAATTTTGTCTTATTTTGAAAAAAAAAAAACACGAAGACTATAACCTTGAAAAACTCAATTTTTAAATATTTTTGATTTAGATCGGATTTTGTGTGTTTTATAACCCGGACTCACGCTCTAGGTAGTATTCTTGCACTTTGTGAATTTCGAAAATTTTGACATTTTTTGGAAAACTCCAAGATCATAGCCTCGGAAAACTCAATTTCGAAATTTTGGATTTAGACCGGATTTTTTGTTTTTCCAAACAAATTAAAAATTTTCGAAATTTCAAAAACAGCAAGAGTACCACCTAGAGGGTGTGTCCGGAATAGAAAATGAAAAAAATCCGATCTGAATCCAAAATTTCAAAATTGAGTTTTCCAAGGCTATAGACTAGGTGTTATTCCAAACAATATTAAATTTTCGAAATTTCAAAAATTGCATAAATACTGTCTAGAGGGTGTGTCCAGGATTTATAATTCAAAAAATCCAGTCTAAAACCCAAATTTGAAAATTGAGTTTTCCAAGGTCTAGGTGTTTTTCCAAAAAAATTCAAATATTTCGAAATTTTAAAAACTGCAAAAATACTATCTAGAGGTTGTGCCGGAATGTATAATGCAAAATATCCGCTCTAAATAAAAAACTAAAAATTGAGTTTTCTAACTATATATGCCTGGTGTTTTTCCAATACATGTCACATGTTTTGAAATTTCAAAATCTGCAAAAGCTCTGTCTAGAGGGTGTGTCCGGGGTTTATAAAGTACTTTTGCAGTTTTTAAAATTTTAAAAATATTGTCATTTATTGGAAAAACACCAAGACTATAGCCTTGGATAACTCAATTTTGATATTTTAGATCGAGACCGGATTTATTGTATTATAAATCCCGAACACACCCTCCTCATAGTATTTTTGCAGTTTTGAAATTTCGAAAATTATGACATTTTTTGAAAAACACCAGGACTATAGCCTTGGAAAACTCATTTTTCAAATTTTGCATTAAACCGGATTTCTTGCATTATAAATCCCGGACACACCCTCTAGATAGTATTTTAGCACTTTGTGAAATTCCGAATATTTTGACATTTTTTTGGAAAAACACCAAGACTATATAGCCTTGGAAAACTCAGTTTTGAAAATTTGGATTTAGACCGGATTTTGTGCATTATAAATCCTGGACACACGCTCTAGATAGTATTTTTGCAGTTTTTGAAATTACGATAATTTTGTCATTTATTGGGTAAACACCAAGACTATAGCCTTAGAATACTGAATTTTGAAATTTTAGATTTACACCGGATTTTGTGCATTATAAATCCCGGACACACCCTCTAGATAGTATTTTTGCAGTTTTTGAAATTGCGATAATTTTGTCATTTATTGGATAAACACAAAGACTATAGCCTTGGAAAACTTAATTTTGAAATTTTAGATCTAGACCGGATTTTTTGCATTATAAATCCGGACACACCTTCTAGATAGTATTTAGCACTTTGTGAAATTTCGAAAATTTTGACTTTTTTGAAAAACACGTTTTTTTGGAAAAATAATAATAATAATAATAATAATAATAATAATAATAATAAATTGGTAAGAGGCACTCGAAAGAGCATTAAGTTATAAGTTTATGATTTGTCTTTTATGAGTTCGTTCAGTGATCCTGTCCATATTCTGCATTGTTTGTAATGGTATCGCTCACACTTTTGGTCGCATATCTTGCATTCACACGAATCACTCGGTTGGTGGAATTTTGCATTTTTGCACATTTTGTGATGATATCCGTGTGTTGCTAAACCTATGATTCTGTGCCTTTGTGGTTGGTTACTTCCAGTCCACTCTCTGTTTACCATGGCATCTGAGGCGTAGAAATCTTCGTCGATCTCTTTTTCTCTCTGTTTCTTTTTTTCGATGACTTTCTTATATGGCTCCGTTGCTGGCAGTAGTATCCTTTGCCTCAGGTCCTCTAGGAAGAAGGTTTCTCTGGCTAGCATATAGGCCATTCTATTTGGTGTGTATTTGCTTGCACCTAATGCCTTTTTGATGAATCTTGGTTTTACTTTTTCTAACCTCTCCAAATCGCTGGTCGATAGTTTCTCCCATATCAGTTCTATCCCGTAGGTGACGATCGGGATGATCACTGATGCGAATAATTTCATGGCTGTGACTAATTTTAACGATGTGATGTCTTTGATACTGCACATAGCTCTTATAGCTGCTGCTGCTCTCTCCTGCACATGTGCGCTGAAAGACTTTGTTGTTGGCTGCAGTGTTATGCCTAAATATCTGAATTTGTTGACCATTCTTATCGGTTCTTCTCCTAGTTTTAGATTATCACTTGCCGCTGTTCTTCCTCCTTTCTTGAAAACCATTTGTACGGTCTTGTTGCTGTTTATCTTGAACTCATTTTCCATAGCCCATCGTTGTATCCCATCTATGCCTTTTTGCAATTCTTCTTTGTTTTCTGCCCCAATGGCCATGTCGTCCGCATACATTACCAGCGTGGTCCCGTTTGTTGCTTTCCCAATGTCAGCCGTCATTATGTTAAATAGTAGCGGGCTGATGGGGTCTCCTTGTAGTATCCCATTAGTTTGCATAACCTCGTCTGATGCCGCAACCTCATCTGTTATTTGTAACCAGTTTCGCCTCATTATGTCGTGTACTATTCCAACAATGGGGTGCTCGTTTCCAATCATGTCCCTCATCTTCGTGAGTAGTTTTGTTCTGTTTATGTAATCGAACGCTTTTTCATAATCTATGAAGACCACGTAGTATTTCCCTTTCGGTCTGTTGAGGGCTGCTTCTATCTCATATAATAATGCGGATGCTGCTTGCAGAGTGGATTTTCCTTTCCTAAATCCGAATTGGTTATCTGGAATGTTTAATTTTGTGATGTCCATCAATCTGTTTGTAAGTATCTTCATAAAGATTTTGAACAGGGTGTTCTCCAGTACAACGCCTCTGTATGAGTTCATGTCTCCCGTGCTTCCTTTACCTTTATACAGCATTTTCAGGGTAGCCCTTCTCCATTGTTCTGGTATGGTTCTCGTCTCTAGGCATTTGTTAAACAGTTCTTTCCATATTGATATTAGCACGTCGGCTGATGCCTTTAGGTGTTCGTATGCTACTTGATCCGGTCCTGTGGCTTTTTTTTGTTTTGCTTCTTTCACGCATTTGTTTATTTCATCCTCTGTGATTTCCATTTCCAGATTCAGGGTTCTTGGGTTCCTGGTAGTATTGGCTTCGTAAGCTTCTGTTCTGTTTCCTTCATTCAGTATTTTTGTGAAGTGGTTTTCCCAATCATCTATCGGTATTTCTTTCATCACTCCTCTGGGTTTCCTCCTTAAGACCAGGAAAGGGTCCTTTTCTGCTTCTTCGGCTAGCTGTTGGGCTTTCATTTCTATGTAATGGGTTTTCTTGTATTTTATTATGTTTTTGTACTGTTTTCTTTTCTGGGCGTATCGTTCCAGGTCTACTTGGTTTTTGGATTCCTTTGCTTTGTTTAGTGCTTTTAGTGTTTCCTTCCGTTCTGTGTAGCACATCCTGTCGAACCACGGTTGTGCTCTTCTTTTTGATGTTGGTTGACAGGCGTTCTTTATAAGGTTGTTAGTGATGTCTAGTGCTTTGTCCAATTGGCCTTCCTTTATTCTCGGTTTAGCTTTATCTATGTTCTCTGTGTTTTTTCGTATTTGTTCTGTATCTAGTTTTCTTGATATCCTGTTTTTAGGGGTTTCCTTGTTTGGTCTATTTCTGGCCTTTGTCTTTTCCAGTCTTGTTGCTATCGGTACGTGTTTCCTGATGGGTGCTAAGTTTGATGACCATAGCCCCTTTTGTTCTATTAATCTTAGATCTTTTCCCTTATATAGCAGTAAATCGATCGCGCTTGTTCCATTGTGCGCTATATATGTTGGCAGTTCCATCTTATTGGTTAGGGTGTAACCCTCTTCTCTCAGTGTCTCTAGAACTACTTCAGTCTTTGTGTTCTTCTTGTCTATCCTGCAGTTGATGTCTCCAACTATTATGACGGATTCGTCTTCTTCCGTGTCTGCTATTGCTGTTATTAAAGTTTCTATCACTTCCTCCGTGGTTGCTTGTGGTCGTATGTATACTGCTACGATTGTGATGTTGTCTGTTCTCACTGTGAGTATGTCTTCGTCTTTGTGTATTACTTTGAAGTTCCCCTGTGATGGCCTCAGATAGCATGATACGCCACCTGTCGGCCTGCCATCCGTTTTCCTTCCGTACGAGTGTAGTCCGTAAAACCCCTCTATGTTGATCTGTTCCGTTGCGAATGTTTCTGTGAATACCATTATGTCATATTCTAGTAGTTCCTCTACTGGTATATATTTCAGTGCATTTTTGAGACCTTCCGCATTCCAATTAAGAACGTTAACAGGCGATTGAGACTCCTTTGTTTTTAAATGTTCTCCGAAAAAGATAGCGTTTTATCAGTACCCCTTCCGGCCAGAAGTCTGAGCCATTTACTGTCTCCAGGTATTCAAATGGTATTCCTATCTTGAATGCTTTGTTCCTTCCCCTGCTCGCCTATTTCTTCGCAGATCAGATTTCCTTGAATATCGTTGTTTAGTAGGTAGTTTTTTACTTTATCTGGTGTTGTGTCTTCTTTCAGTCTTCCTAGGAAGAGCCAGGCATACCTCTGCGCTGCTTGGATGTCTTCGTTCTTGGTAGTTTTTGTTCCTATCTTCTGTTCAGGCTTTTGTGATTTCTTGTTTCCGTTCCTTCCGTATGTTACTCTGGTCCACGTGTCCACTTCGTTTTCTTCCTCATAGTTTGGTTCTTCGTCGATTCTTTTCTGCTTTTCTTCTGTTGGGTTGGCCATTGTGTTAGAGTTTTGTTTTATTTGGGCTCCATCTCCCCCCGCTTTTTTCCTCTGTTGTGCTTGTGTTGTTGGATTCCTTTGGTTGTTTATTTTTTTTCGATTATTTTGTCTAGTTTGTTGTTTAGGAGATCCATAATGTTGTCTATCTTTTGCATGATATCGCTCCTTCCTTCCTCTCCTATATCTGTTGTTTTGTGTCCTTTTTGCATGGAGAGGTATTGCATTTGGTTTTCGCAAGGGTTCCTCTGTTCTCCGTCTGGCGGCTCTGGAGTTTGGTTTTCGTACTGTTGACTACTGCTGCTTCCAACAGATGTCGCTAGTTGTACCGGAGTGGAGCTGTCGTCTTCCTCGATCGGCATGTTTTGTTGGTTGAATTCGTTTTCTATATTATCACTTTTCATATTCATTAATTCTAAATGTTTTATAATCTCACTCACCGCTTGTAGAAGTGCATCTTTTACTTCCTTCTTCATATAGCCACCTACTTCCGCTATTTTTTCGATGTTTTTCAGAGCGCTTTCAGCTGGACTCACTTCTATCTCCGCCATCTTTTTGAAAATTTTTGAAAATTTTGTCATTTATTGGAATAAACACCAAGACTATAAACTTGGAAAACTCAATTTTAAAATTTTGGATTTAGACCGGTATTTTGTATTATAAATCCCGGACACACCCTCTAGATAGTATTTTTGCAGATTTGAAATTTTGAAAACTTTGTAATTTATTGGAAAAAACACAAGACTATAGTCTTGGAAAACTCAATTTGGAAATTTTGGATTTAGACCGGATTTTCTGAATTATAAATCCCGGACACAGCTTCTATATAGTATTTTTTGCAGTTTTTGAAATTTCGAAAATATTGACTTTTTTGGAAAAAACACGGAGAATGCAGCCTTGGAAAACTCAATTTTGAAATTTTGGATTTAGGGAGGAATTTTTGCATTATAAATGCTGGACACACCCTCCTGATAGTATTTTTGCACTTAGTGGAATTTCGAAAATTTTGACTTCCTTTGGAAAAGCACCAAGAACATAGCCTTGGAAAACTCAATTTTGAAATTTCGGATTTTGATCGGATTTTTACATTTCAAATCGCGGACACACCCTACAGATAGATAGTATTTTTGCAGTATTTGAAATTTAGTAAATTTTGACTTATTTTGAAACAATACGAAGACTAGAACCTTGAAAAAATCATTTTTAAACATATTCTATTTAGATCGGAATTTTGTATTTTATATATTGGACACACCTCTAGGTAATATTCTTGCACTTTATGAAGCTTCAAAATTTTTATATATTTTGGAAAACTCCAAGATGATAGCCTTGGAAAACTAAAATTTGAAATTTTGGATTTAGACAGGATTTTTTGTTTTTCCAAATAAAGTCAAAACTTTCGAAATTTCAAAAACAGCAAGAATACCACCTAGAGGGTGTGTCCGGGATATAAAATGAAAAAATCCGATCTAAATCCAATATTTCAAAATTTAGTTTTCCAAGGCTATTGTCTAGGTGTTATTCCAAAAAATGTTAAATTTTCGAAATATCAAAAACTGCAAAAATACTGTCTAGAGGGCGTGTCCAGGATTTATAATTAAAAAAATCCGGTCTAAAATCTAAATTTCAAAAATGAGTTTTCCAAGGTCTTGGGTGTTTTTCCAAAAAAATTAAAAGAATTCGAAATTTCAAAAACTGCAAAAATGCTATCTAGAGCGTGTGTCCGGAATATATAATGCAAAATATCCGCTCTAAATCAAACACTAAAAATTGAGTTTTCTAACTATATATGCCTGGTGTTTTTCCGATACATGTCACATGAATTGAAATTTCAAAATTTGCAAAAGCTCTATCCAGAGAGTGTGTCCGGGATTTATAAAGTATTTTTGGAGTTTTTGAAACTTCGAAAATATTGTCATTTATTGGAAAAACACCAAGACTATAGCCTTGGATAACTCAATTTTGAAATTTTAGATTGAGACCGGATTTATTGCATTATAAAACTCGAACACGCAACCCTCTAGAAGTATTATTTTTGTTGCAGTTTTTGAAATTTCGAAAAATTTTGACATTTTTTGAAAAACACCAAGACTATAAGCCTTGGCCAACTCAATTTTCAAATCTTGTATTTACACCGGATTTTTTTCAATATAACCCCGGACATAATCTCTAGATTAGTATTTTTTTTGCTGGTTTTCGAATATTTCGAAAATTTTGACATTATTTGGAAAAGAACAGTCTATAGCTTTGGAAAACTCAATTTTGAAATTTTGGATTTAGACCCGAATTTTTGCATTATAAATCCCGGACACATCGTCTAGTTGGTATTTTAGCACTTTGCGAATATCGAAAATTTCGAAATTTTTGGAAAAACATCAAGACCATAGCCTTGGAAAACTGAATTTTGAAATTTTGGATTTAGACCGGTTTTATGCATTTTAATTCCCTTACAGACCCTCTAGATTGTATTTTAGCACTTTGTGAAATTTCGAATATTTTGACATTTCTTGAAAAAACACAGTCTCTTAATAGCCTTGGAAAAATCAATTTTGAAATTTTGCATTTACACTGGATTTTTTGTATTATAAATCCCGAACAGAACCTCCAGATAGTAATTTTGCACTTTCTGGAATTTGGAAAATTTTTATTTCTTTTGGAAAAGCACCATGAACATAGCCTTTGAAAACTCAATTTTGAAATTTTGGATGTAGACTCGATTTTTTGCATTATAAATCTCGATACTAGTAAAATTCATGGTGATTTTCCGTTGAGGTATTAGTTCACAGTAATATAATTTACGGTTAAAAACTATAATAGGTCCGTCCCCTCAACTTAAGTTCTTTTAAAACATTAAAAGAACTTAAGTTGAGGAGACGGACCTACAAGGTAACTATATTATACTTTTTAACCGTACATTATACTACCATAAATCTCGGATACACCCTCACGTTGTGAAATGTCGAAAATATTGACATTTTTTGAAAAAACGCCAAGACTATTGCTTTGGAAAACTTAATTTTGAAATTTTAGATTCAGACCGGATTTTTTGCATTATAAGTCCCTGACACGCCCTCTAGATAGTATTTTTGCAGTATTTGAAATTTCAAAAATTTTGTCATTTATACGAAATACACCGAGACTATAGCCTTGGAAAAGTTAATTTTGAAATTTTTGATTTAGACCGCATTTTTTGCATGATAAGTCCCGGACACACCCTCTAGATAGTGTTTATGCAGTTTTTGAAATTTCGAAAATTCTGTCATTTATTGGAAACAAAAAACCTAGACTATAGCCTCGGAAAAGTCAATTTTGAAATTTTGGGTATAGACTGTATTTTTTGCATAATAAATCCCGGACACACCCTCTAGATAGTATTTTAGCACGTTGTGAAGTGTCAAAAAATTTGACATTTTTTGGAAAAACACCTAGACTATAGCCTTGGAAAACACAAATTTGAAATTCAACCTGAACTTTGCATTATAAATCCCGGACCCACATTCTACATATTTCTTTAGCACTGTGTGTAATTTTTGTAAAAACACCAATACTATAGCCTTGGAAAACACAATTGTGAAATTTTGGATTTAGACCGGATTTTTTGCATTATAAATCCCGGACACACCCTCTAGTTTTTCAAATTTCGAAAATTTTGACATTTTTGAAAAACACCAAGATATATCCTTGGAAAACTCAATTTTGAAATTTTGGATTTAGACCGGATTTTTTGCAAATTAAATCCCGGACACACCATCTAGATAGTATTTTGGAGTTTTTGAAATTTCGAATATTTTGACTTTTTTGGAAAAACACCAAGAGTATAGCCCCGGAAAACTCAATTTTGATATTTTGGATTTAGGCCGGATTTTTTTGCATTATAAATCCCGGATACAACCTCTACATAGTACTTTTGCAGTTCTTGAAATTTCGAAAATTTTGACATATATTGGAAAAACACCAAAACTATAGCCTTGGAAATCTCGATTTTGAAATTTTGGATTTAGACCGGATTCTTTGTATTATAAATCTCGGACACATCCTCTAGATAGTAATTTTGCAGTTTTTGAAATTTCGAAAATTTTGACATTTTTTGGAAAAACACCAAGACTATAGCCTTGGAAAACACAATTGTGAAATGTTGGATTTAGACCGGATTTCTTGCATTATAAATCCCGGACACACCATCTAGATAGTATTTTTGCACTTTTTGAAATTTCGAAAATTTTCACATTTTTCGCAAAAAACACCGAGACTGTAGCCTTAGAAAAGTCAATTTTGAAATTTTGGATTTACACCGGATTTGTTGCATTATAAATTCCGGAACCACCCCTCTAA